>OVBA01002733.1:0-32154 GCA_900406435.1 Lepidium aucheri
TATATATATATATATATATATATATATATAGGAATATCATTGTGTTAGCCGTCTCATAAATTCTGTTATGAATCCCAATTAGTACCTTAAACCCTAGCCACCATTTCATTTGAGCCGTGAAAGTGAATAGAGAAGCAGATGACAAAAAAGTTTCGGAATCGTATAAAATTTGGTAAGTATATTCTTCATCCTTCTATCTATGCGTAGCCGAAAGCAGAATCGAATTCGGAGCTATTGTTCATTAGTTATGGTTGTTTTACAAAATAGGTTTATGAATATCTATTTGCAAATAACTATACTCGAGAATAGTTTCCCATAGGTCATAAAGAATCAGAAAACGATCAACTAATCTTTGGAAAGCTTTAAGAATGTAGCTTTCAAATCAGCTTGCCGATTCAGAATATGAGTTGTCATTCATTGAGAAATCGTGGTTTAAATTGACAGCATGTCTCTCAACTGTTTCAGCATTAGCCTAAAGTGAGGATGTGATTTGCGAGACTTTTAGGTTCAGTTTAATCTTGGCACATTTATCCTAATATTAGAATATAAATAGAACTAAATATTATATTATATATTTTATAAATATCATTTTCGCAATTTTTATTTGAATTGTTTGAAATAGGATAGTTGTTTGAGAATATAAATATAAATGATAAATAAATATGTATTTGTATTGTTTTGTAGTGGCATTTCGATGAGAGATGACATATTTGTGGATTCTTTCAAAGAAAGAATATAGTTAAAGTATATTGAAAAGCTATCTCTTAAAGAGTGTTGACGCGGAATAAAAATTTGGTTACGGGCCGGCATTCTTGCGGAAAAGAGACAGATAGTCTAAAGTGGGCTGACGGGAACGCTTCAACCCAAAACCGCTGATGAGGTAGGGAGGATCGAGCTCTGGGTTGTGGTCTCCTAACCAAATATTCTGAAGCCATCTAGAGGATGTTTGAGCTGTTGTGTGTAGAGTTGGCTGCTACGGCAGACCAACATGTTTTGTACAACTTGTTGAAAAATACGAGTTGTATATGTTTGCTTTTTGTGGTTGGGATAAACTTCCTTTAATTGGGGTAGAGCTTTAAGTCTCAATGGGCAGAAGTGATCTCCTCATTGAGTAATTTTTTACTCACCCTTCATTCTCCTTTTTCCATATCAATTTCAGGTTCGTGAGTAGGTGGTTCGAGTCTCCCGATTATTTGAAGTTTTTATTTCCAGTTTTATTTAACTCTTTCAATAATATTTTCTTTTAAAGTTATTTTCCTTTATTTTGAACATTCTATTAAATAAATTTATGTAAGATTTGGACCATTTTCCACATCAGCCATCTTAAGGCCAATATGCCCACGCGCAGCACAACAACAAAATATGAAGGTATCAGAACTGATGGAGCCAAACAAATCGGAATGGGACATGGAGGAAATCAGATCAATCTGTCCACAACTAGAGAATGTAATAAGATGCATCAAACCAAGAGAAATGGGAATGAAAGATGAAATAATATGGATCCATCAAGGCAATGGTTCATATTCAGGGAAAACTGGTTATTATGGTCTGAGTAACAACTAATCACGAGATGACAAATTTTCAAAGACAGAATCTACATATTTGATAAAAGAAGTATAGAAGGTTCCAACATCACCTAAGGTGCAGATATTCTTATGGAAGGCCCTTAATGGTGCATTACGGGTTGGAGAAGTGCTACTAGCTAGACATATGGAAGTGGATTCGAGGTGTAAAAGATGTGGAGAACAGGAAACAATATAAAACCTAATCTTCACATGCAGGGACTCCAGAAAGATTTATGAGGTAAACTATGATCTCACACGGTCCAAATTTGGACAACTTTTCTCATTTCCTATGTATGTAGAGACCCGTGAGATGAATGGTTTGTCTACCACGAACAGGAATCAAACGGATAGGTCACTCCATGGATCCTCTAGGCACTTTGGAAATCTCATAATAACCTTCTATTTAACAACAAATTCAATCAGAAGAGGATTGTAATCTCGTTGCTGTTCAATTCGCTAAGGAATGGAGCAATGCCCAAGTTCTAAAACTACCAAAGCAGGATAGAGAAATCTCAAACACACTTCAACAGAGATCAGATTCAAACCTAACTGAAGATTTTGTATCGTGTTTTACAGTTGCAGCATGGAGAACGAATTCAAAAGTGGCTGGCCTAGGTAAGATTTTCAAAGAAAGGCTCACAGATCGAAAGTCGAGATCACAAGTAGAATTTCATCGGATCAGCATTTGCAGCGGAGTCCCTCGCGGTTAGAAGTGCTTTGAAGCAAGTTGTTCACCTTGGCTTCCGTCGAGTGGAGGTGAACTCTGATTCCACTATCTTAATCTCTGTTACCAACAAAAGACCCCACTAATAGTGAAACCTTAAATTCAAAGTTTAAAATCTACAATATCAAGTTACGTGACAAGCTGAAGCCATAATGAGATAGAGAAAACTGCATACACACCATATTTAACCGATTAAGCAAACACACTTGCCCAACCTTACAATATCTATTTTTGGTCGGTTATTTCTTTTCTCTTTCTTTTTGTTTATAGGTTGCATATGTTTTCAAATTTCTTTTTTTATTTCAATTGTTTTAGATGATTCTAATGCTTAAAAAAACTCTATTAAACATAATTTATCACTAAATTCACTGAAACTTAATTTCATGTTTGAAAAAAATAATTTAAATTATAATACTGACTGAATCAAAATATTTTAAGTTTAAAAATATGACTTTTTTTTTAACCTTTAAGCTAAAGTAAAAGGTAGTACATATAGATTACAAGAAAGCACAAGAAACATATTTAATTGGCTAAAATCAAGAGGCCCAATCCAAAGACGGATCTAGAGTGGCCATGTCTTCACCGTTGGAACCTGTCACCTCTAGAGTGCATGCATGCAAATTATTGGGAACTTCTGAAGAAGCGTAGCCGAGCTCGCCGCGTAGATACACCCTTCTGGTGGTGTTCTTTGCCAAAAAACATAATCGGAAAAACTGAAACGGATTCAAATTCCCTTATCTCTTCTGTCGAGAAGTTAAAACTCAGATAGACTCCACTTCCAACAAGGTGCACCAACTTTTTGCTTCTCCGTCTTACAACTCTCTGATGAGCGGCAAAAGCAATTGAGAATTACAACACAAAAGATCCAACTTCGAAGAAAGAGGGAATACCTTCAGATTCCGGTGACCAAACAACGCATGGAAGAGAAACCAAGAACAACCGGCATAAAGCTGGAGCATAATTTTGATTTCAAAGAAATCGAAGAAAGATAATCGAGGGAGAGACCATCGGAGAAGAACCAAAATGAATCTGGAGAATTATCAGCGGACCCAGAGGACACACGATTCTGTGAAGAATTGTTGATCCTCAAATTCTCACTTAAGGACCCTATAAGTTTTTAATAATATGCTAGTACAAGGTTATTCAGCTCCGAATTGAGATGGTCTTGAGTGAGCTCGTCTGAGACTTTTATCTTTGTCTTGTCCGTGTAAGAATTTTTTTGGGGCCACAAATGTATAATTGATGTGTTAGGGTCATTATTTAAAAGAGTCAGGATTATGTGGTAACATTCACTAATTTCTAATTTGATGAAGGGCCAAATTAGAAATTAATTCTATTTAAGTTTTTGGTCCCCACAGCAACCCTAACAAGAAATTCAGAAAACATTCTATACATCCCATCAACAAAGACCTTAAGCTATTATGGGTTTGCTGTGGAAGATCCATTACCAAAAATCCAGTTCATAAGTCATGGATCCAAAAGGTACGCTTCCTCTTATGTTGTTAATATTATTCAGAGACTGACATGTATTTGATTAAGAAATTATAAGGTATAGACTTAACAATTGGTATCAAAGCACCAGGTTCAGTTTCTGTTTGATAATCAAATTATTTTATTAAATAAATTCGGATTTATTTATTTGGTAAATTCTAAAGTTTAATCTAGATTAAAGAACTCTGGAATTTGTAGCTTTATGTTATTTATTCTAAGACAAAAATGTGTTTAGATCTTGGATCTAAAAATAAAGCTTATGAAATTTTTAGATCTAATAATGTTGCTCATAAAGTTATGTTTCTAGGAAAACTTTTTTCGGAAATATAAGAGCAATTTTCGGATCAGATTCGAAAGTAAGGTTTATGCTCAATTGTATATTCAAAATTCAGGTTATTAGTCTTGTTTGAGAAATTTTGGATCTAGTTTCTAACCATGGCGGCTAGGAATTCAAAAAATACTAGGGTTTTGTTGGATTGAAGACAGGGATAATTTTGTATGTTTTGAAAACTATGTTTAATAATTAAAAAAAGAAAATTGTGTCAATAAATTGGGTTTAAGTTGTGTCTTTAAGTTCTCTTTTAGGTCCATTTTTCTTGGGCCCATTTTTTGAATAATATAAAGCTAATCATAGTTCAAATAATGATAGCTCAGCACCTGGGATTCAAACATGGGTAATGCTCCAACCTAAGCTTGTCTTCAACCATTCTGCCATGGACTTATTTTTGCATATGGAATCTCCAGACTTTTTAATATATGTCTGCGCAAGAATAATAATTATTATTAAAATCAATAATAATTTTAAATATAGAAGTTTAATATTTGAATTAGATTAATCGATGCTTAATGTTGCCTAAGTAACCTCTCTTATGGATATTTTTCCAAGAATAATATTAAATGTTATATGTATATATACTCATGTGAATATTTAATGAACGAATTATATACATACATGTGATAAGAAACATGTGACAACTATTTGGAATAACCATGTGAACAATAAATCGATTCAAAGATAGGATGTTGTCTATCATGCATTATTGTCAATATTTGATTATTACAACAAGAGTACCGCTAGCAGTTAATATTACTGTCCGAAGACTTAATGTTAATGTTTCACTTGGTATCTTGAGATGTGTTGTACAATTGCTCATTTTATTATTTTTTTATTTCGGTTTAGTAGTGAGTTACTAATAAAGATTGTTCTCCTTTACTGCAGTATCTGCAAACTTAGGTATAATTCCAACACTTAATGGTTCCAATTATAAGGAATGGAAAAGTAAAGTTAAGATTATGCTTGGGTGTATGGATTTTGACCTTGCGTCAAGGATGAAACAACCTACTCCTATTTATGAGAAGTGGGAGCATTCTAATCACATTGGTTTAATGATCATTTTGGACACCATTCAAGAAACCTTTAGAGGTGATGAGGAGATCAAAGATCTCAAACAGTTATTTGCTAAGATGGAGTTGCGTTTTGCGAGTAGCAATAAAGCAGAAATAAGTACGCTTCTGTATCACTTTAGTACCATGAGGTATCACAGTAAAAGAAACATAAGGTAGTACATTTTGGAAATGTCCAACATTGTTTCAAAGTTTAAGACTCTCAAGATTGAGCTTTAGGAAAAAGTGCTCATATTCTTTGTCTTAAACACTCTTCCTCCTCAATTTAATCAAGTGAAATCCAGTTACAACACACAAAAGGAGAAATGGTCTCTTAATGAGCTCATTTCGTTTTGTGTGAATGAAGAGGATAGAATGAAACAAGAAAGGTCTAAAAGTGCTCATATGGTTAACACCTCTAAGGGTCAGGGCAAAAAAAGGAAAATTGAGGTCATTAAGAGTGATGCTTCTAAACGCCCAACTCAAAAGAATCATGCTAAGGCTGAAAATATCTGTTTCTTTTGTAAAAAAGTTGGACATATGTAAAAGGACTGCCAAAAGTACCATGCATGGCGTAAAGAAAGGTAGTTCATTTGCTATGGTCTGTTCTGAGGTGAACTTAATTGAAGTACCTAGAAACACTTGCTAGTTAGATACAGCTGCAACTACTAACATCAGTGTTTCACTGTATGGTTGCCTGAGCTACCGAAAACCAACTGATGCTGAAAGACGCATTCATGTGGCTGATGGATTTGCGGTGGATGTGGAGGCAATTTCGCATTTTAGATTATTTTTTAGTACTGGTTGTTATTTGGATTTGAAAGACACTTTTGTTGCATCGTCTTTTAGAAGTAATTTGGTTTCTGGTCCTTATTTAGACATATGGTTATATTTGTCTATTTGAGAATGGAAAAACTACTTTGTCCTTAAATTCAGTTATAATTGGAACTGGTACACTTGTGGATAATCAAAATCTTTATATGTTTGACACTATGGATTTTCATAATAAAAACTTAAGTGTTGAATCAAGGGGTATTAAACGAAAGTTCGAAGATGCAAATTTAGGAACTTTGTGGCACAAACGCTTAGGTCACATTTCTAGAAATATAATTGAACAACTTGTGTCATATGATATATTGAGTTCTGTTGACTTCACAAATTGTGATGTCTTTGTGGCTTGCATTAAAGGTAAACAAACTAAGCATAAGAAATTGGGTGCATATAGAGCTAAAGAAGTCCTTGAGTTGATACATACATTTGTGGATGTTTCCCTATGGCATCTTGGAATGGTCAGCAATACTTTATATTTCATAGACGACTACTCTAAATATGCATACTTGTTTCTTATTCATGAAAAGTTAGAGTCTTTAGACGTGTTCAAGAAGTTTAAAGCTGAAGTTGAGAATCAACTCGACCGAAAGATAAAGTCTGTTACATCTGATCGTGGTGGAGAATATTACGATTGGTATAACGGTTAAGGTGAACTACATCTAGGACCATTTGCCAGATTCCTAGAGAAGTGTGGAATTGTCCCACAATATACCATGCATGGGTCGCCTAGCATGAATGGTGTATCAGAAAGACGAAACCGTACTTTTAAGGACATGGTAAGGATTATGATCAGTTATTCTGCCTTACTTGAATCACTCTAGGGAGAGGCACTAAAGACTGCAGCTTACATTCTTAATTGGGTACCAACTAAGGCAACTACAAAAACACCTTACGAGCTTTGGATTGGGAGGAAACCAAGTCTGAAGCACTTTCACATATGGGGATGTCCAGCTGAGACAAGGCCTTACAAGCCGTTTAAGAAAAAGTTGGACTCTAGAAGTCTGAGCAGTTACTTTATTGGTTATTCTGAGTGATCTCGGGGGTATAAGTTTTATGATCCCACACAAAAGAACATTTTTGAGACGAGAACAGCCACGTTCTTTGAGAATAATGAATTTGGGGGGAGAAATGAAGTTAGAGACATCATTTTTTAGGAATAATCAGATTCAGGTTCTAGGCCGATTCATATAGCTGCTTTTGATAAAGCAATTTTGGAACCTCAAGTTGATATTGAAGCTCTTCCTCAAAATCATGATGACACTAAAAGTCAAATTCAAAATCCTCAAGAACCTGTGCATCAAGAACAAGTACTGATGCATCAAGAACAAGTGCAATTGCATAAGGAACAAGTGCATTTGCGGCGATCCACTAGAGAAAAGAGAAGTGCTATTCCAGATGATTATAGTATTTCTTATGGATCAAGAGGAAAATCAAATCCAATTGGAAGATAATCCTATCAACTTCTGTGAGGCCATGGGTAGTTCCAATTCAGATAAGTAGGTCAAAACTAGTAAAGAAGAGTATCAGTCAATGCTAGACAATTATGCTTGGGACATTGTCCAATTACCAGAAAGTGTAAAACCCATTGGTTGCAAATGGATATTTAGAACCAAAATGGACTCAAGTGGTAATGTGGAAAGGTATAAGGTCCGTCTAGTAGCTAAAAGCTATACTCAGAAAGAAGGGATTGACTATAAAGAAACCTTTTCTCCAGTTTCATCAAAGGATTCTTTTAGGAAAATCATGGCTCTTGTTGCACATTATGACTTAGAGTTTAATCAGATGGATGTTAAGACAGTGTTTCTCAATAGAAACATTGATGAGACAATCTATATGGAGCTCCAGAAAACTTTGTGATAGGTGATCCAAAGAAGATGGTTTGCAAGTTAAATAAATTCATCTAGGGGCTTAAACAAGCTTCTCGTCAATGGCACCACAAGTTTCATGAGGTAATCACCTCTTTCAGTTTTGAGGTGAATTCGGTTGAAGATTATGTGTATTACAAGTACAGTGGGAGTAAGTGCATCTTCCTGGTATTGTATGTTGATGACATATTATTGACCATTAACAATATTGGCATGTTGCATGAGACCAAAAAATTTCTAAAGGAGAAATTTGAGATGAAAGATCTTGGTGAAACATCCTTTGTATTAGGAATCCAGATTCATCAAGACCGTAGTCGAGGTGTTCTAGGGTTGTCACAAATGACCTATATTGATAGAGTATTAAAGAGATTTGGCATGCAAGATTGCAAACTAGGAGATACACCAATCTCTAAGGGAGACAAATTTAGTCTCAAACAGTGTTCTAAAGGAAATTCTGGAAATTCAGGAAATACAGAAGATTCCTTATGCTTCGGCATTGGGAAGTCTAATGTATGCTCAAATTTGTACGCGTCCAGATTTAGCGTACATTGTTGAAGTTTTGGGCATGTACTTAATTAATCCAGGTTTGGACCATTAGAAAGCAGCCAAAAGGGTCATGAGGTACCTGTAGAGGAGAAAAGACTATATGCTCACATATCAGAGTTCATATAACTTAGAGATCATTGGATATCCTGACTCTAATTTTGCTGGATGTCAAGATAGTAGAAAGTCCACTTCAGGCTACGTTTATTTGTTGGTTGGTAGAGCTATTGCTTGGTATAATGTGAAACAATCACTCGTAGCTTCCTCCACAAAGGCGACAGAATTTGTAGCAATTTTTGAGGCATCCAATCACGGACTTTAGCTCAGAAAATTTGTCACTAGGCTACAAATTGTTAAGGGAATTGAAAGACCACTCAAGTTATTTTGTGATAATAAATCAGCTGTTTTGTACTCCAACAAAACTAGGAGTATGACAAGTCCAAGTTTATCGATATTAAGTTTCTTGTTGTTCAGGAGAGGGTACAAAGTGGAGAGATTCCCATAAAACACTTAGGGACAAATTTCATGATAGCAGATCCTCTTACAAAAGGTATTCCACCAAAGGTCTTTCATGAGCATACTGCTCGAATGGTGTTACAATGTTTGAGGATCATTTGGTTTAGTGGGAGGTTTTCATTTGGTTTTGCGTTTTATGTTTTAGTTGTGTTTATGCACATTTCATTTTCAGATCAGAAATAAAGTATTCAGTTTACTCTGTTGAACAATAAAGTTAAAGGATCTCAATAAGGTAGGACCAGTTGAAAATCGACATGTACTAAGTAATTTTCATGTGATTTTCATGTCACACCTTTGGTAACTGATCTATGTCATTTGACTGTATTGGCTTCAGTGACCATAGAAGGTTTAGTTATTTTAATTATAATAAAGACCGCTATGATCCTATGTTGTTATAGTCAATGGACGAGATTGCTTAGACTCAACAATATAATGAAAATTTTGAGCTCATAAAGTCTATCACATTTTCTGGATACATATGTGAACCAATGGGAGATTGTAAGAATTATTTTTGGGTCACAAATGTATAGTTAATGTGTTAGGGTCATTATTTAAAGGAGTCAAAATTATATAGTAACATTCAGTAATTTCTAATTTGATGAAGGGCCGAATTAGAAATTAATTATATATAAATAGAAGGTCTTGGTCCCCACAGCAACCCTAACAAAAAATTCAGAAAACATTCTCTACATCCTATCAACAGAGACCTTAAGCTATTCTGGGTTTGCTGTGGAAGATCCATTGCCAAAACTCCATATCATAAGCCATGGATCCAAAAGGTATGCTTCCGCTTATGTTATTATTGTTATTCAGAGACTAACATGTATTTGATTGAAAAATTATAAGGTATAGACTTAACAGTCTATCAGTCACGATTCATCGTATCAATTCATTTACTGTTGACGAGCTTATCGTTTCTTTTTTTCTTCTGACGATTTTACCTATCTTTGAGCTCGAATGGTCTTACATTTATTATTAGATCCGGGATCATTTCCTTTTCTTTTTGCTCTCCAAGATTTCTTTTGTTGGGTCCAGTTTCTTTAATGGACCTCATCTAATTGGGTCTCTCCAACAATCGGAACTCAGCTTCACTCTGAAAGATTGAGAGCGAAGAAGAGAGTGGCTACTATACTTTACCGGAAAGATGATGAGAGAAACCACTCTCTAGAGAAGAGCATAACTAGAATAGAAAAAAAATAGAGTTCAAAGATAGAATGCAATAAAAGAAATACTTTAATTCACGCCCAACCCAAAGCGAATTAACGATTGGGTTTAGTAAAAATGGAAGAATGTTTTGGGCTTGTTATAATGGGCTTCAAAGTTTTCTATTGGTTTTTATTATTGGGCTTGAATAGTAGTAAATAGAAAGAGATACAATAGAATAGGCGCGTAACTGATAATTAAATCTCAACAATTAAAAAAGAGTTTACCAAAACGGGACCGGACGTCAAAACTGTCAGAGAGCACTCTGTCACTTACTTCCCAATAAATCACATTTGTCCAAATCCCAAGTTTCTTTCTTTTTTATTTCTCAACTTAAAAAATTAACCTTTTTTTTAATATCAGAAATTCGAAACGAGACCACAAAAATCCCGCTCACGCACGCTCCTCCTCCTATTTCAACGCACTCTTTCTTCGCCATTACAGGTCGTTCTCAAGCTTCACAGTAACATTTATCTGATCTAAGGTATTTTCATTATCTTTTTGTCATTTTACTTCCCTCATATGTTCTTCGTTTGGATCCCTGATTTTCTTATAATTGTTGATTTTTTTATTTTATTTTTGGGTTTCTAGATCTGTTTGAAGACTATTTTATCTACGATCAAGCTCTGTTTTTACCATTTCCCTGTTTCTAATGATTCTCTCTAGATTGCACTTGCTTCTCGTTTTGTTTGTGTTATATGTTTTAGTGAAATTGAGACAGGATTGACCTCTTGTTTTGTTTTGTTTTTTTGTTTTTCTTGTTATTGTCACGGAAACGTTACAAAAAAAAAGGGATCTATAGTTTTGGTTACATATGTCAGCGAGACAAATTTTCGTGGATCAAAAGATGAATAACATTAATTTCGATGTAAGAAACTTGAATTTACTTGTTCAATCTGTTTCAGAAACCAGTGATGAGTTCTTATCCCATAAAGTGAGCATGAGAATTTTCTTAAAACTGATTCTTGAATTTCGTTATTTATTTGAAATTATGCCATTTTGAACAACACTGATTGATTTCTCTTACTGTAATAAAGTTTGAAGACTTGATTCTGCAGGTTGGCGAATTACCAGTTTAGAATCATGCATAGAGCTTGTTCTTGTCAAACTAATGCAAAGCAAGGAACTATGTCTATTACAACATTCCGAGATAATAATGTGAGAGTCACGCGATCACGAGCTAAGGCTTTAGGAATGTCAAATTCTCCATCAAAACCTGCTTTTAAACAAGAACCAAAGCGTGTTGCTAAACCGAGTAATAAACGAATGGCATCATCAGATAATGCCAAAGTATGTAATCATAAGAGACGAGCGGTGCTCAACGATGTGACTAACACTTTGGTTGAAAGTACAAAATTTTGCACACAAGGCAATGTTAAGGTAGCAAAATTTTATATGCTTTCTAAACATTTATACTTGAATGGTGTTTTATAATCAATTCTTACCGCTACAATATAAACAGGCTAGAAAGCGAAATCGAAAAGAGACTAAGCGAATAGCAGGAGAAGGTTTGGTAGATGTGAATGCTGAAAAATCAAAACTCGCGGAAGATTTGTCAAAGATTAGGATGGCTGAATCCTTAGATGCCTCTGCTCCAAACTCTAAAGATGGAGAAGCTGCTGAACAAAGTAAGAAATTACAGTACTAAAGAATATACCAAAATGTATATTTCTAAAACATACTCAAGGTTCACTGAATTTTGCAGAAGAAGATGTATCTGATATCACCAAATGTCTTAAAGTTGTAGATATAGATTCTAATGTACAAGATCCCCAGTGTTGCAGCCTTTATGCTGCAAGTATTTATGACAGCAGTCATGTTGCAGAGGTTTGACTTACATGATCCAAATATTTGGTGTTATTCTATCTTTACATATGATGACACATTTAGATTCTAAGTTATTACTTGTATTCTTTTGTCAAGCTTGAACAAAGACCTTCAAGTAGCTATATGGTGCAAGTGCAGCGAGATATCGATCCAAATATGCGTGGAATTCTGATCGATTGGCTTGTGGAGGTTAGTTACCTTTACATTAAAACATTCTTAGCTTCATATAATCAAGTTGCATTCATCATGTTACCTACGCATAGCTTTACTTGAAATTAATGGGTGCAAATTTGGCTTCTTTCTCAGGTTTCTGAAGAGTACAATTTGGCTTCAGATACACTTTATCTTACCGTAAATATAATTGATCGGTTCATGTCCCACAATTACATTGAAAAGCAAAGGCTTCAGCTGCTTGGTGTCACTTGCATGCTAATTGCTTCGTAAGTTCCCACATTTACTCTTTCCTCAATTTACAGTTTTATTGACATTGCAATGAGTGTGAAAATTAAAATATAAGTGAATGCAAAGGAACACATGTTTGCTCTTGCAGGGCTTGCAGCTCTAGAATGCACTCAATGAATAGAATATCTATACTTAACTATAGGTTAGCACGTCTCAACTAACTATGGCATTATGTCTTGTATTTTTGAAGGAAATACGAAGAGATTTTTGCACCGCGATTGGAGGAATTTTGCTTCATTACAGACAACACATACACAAGACTAGAAGTAATGAACATGCAAATTATACATATCTCCAAGAGCATTGACTCTTATAAAATAAGAAGAAGAAAGGAATAACACAGAACCTTGTTGCAGGTACTGAGTATGGAGATTCAAGTATTGAACTTCCTGCACTTCCGGTTATCAGTTCCTACCACCAAAACTTTTCTCAGGTATCCATCAATGGCATGAGAACGCATCAACTTCTAAATTATCTCCAACTTTTTCTGAAGCATCGTAAAAGTAATTTTCTGCTTTTTTGTTTCAGACGATTCATTCAAGCAGCTCAAGCGTCTGACAAGGTGGTCAACATTGATCCATTTCACCAGTAATTCTCAGCGATTTTCGTTTGACTTGGAAATCATTAACATTGGAAAAACTGGTTTTCTTTGTTTTACAGGTTCCTCATATTGAGATGGAGTTTTTAGCAAACTATTTTGCAGAATTAACTCTCGTGGAATATAGTTTTCTAAGGTTTCTTCCCTCCCTAATCGCCGCTTCAGCTGTTTTTCTAGCAAGATGGACGCTGAACCAATCGAACCATCCTTGGGTGAGCTAGTTCACGTGTCTTGATTATGAATTCTTTTACTTTGTTCATTAGAGGGGAAACAATTTGGCTAATGTGAATCCTATTGCTTACAGAACCCAACTCTGCAGCACTATACCCGATATGAAGCGTCCGCATTAAGAACCACAGTACTTGCAATGGAAGAATTGCAGCTCAACACTAGTGGAAGCACCCTCATTGCAATACGGACTAAATACAACCAAGAAAAGGTACGTTTCATACTTATAAGCTCTTGAACAGTTATTAAAGTTGCAAAGCTAACGTTGAATCAGTGTCTTTCTTATTGAAATATGACAGTTTAAGAGAGTGGCAACACTAACATCTGCTGAGCGAGTTACAAGACTATTTTCAAGATGAAACCGTACATTATGTTTCTCCTCATATGGCCAAGTCTGCACATCTCTCGGGCTTGAGAACTTGCATATCAGGTGACCAATCCTAGTTCCAGACATCAATTTTGATCTCTTCAGTTACAGAATATAGTTTCTGTGTAAGTTGTCTGTCTACTTTGCTTGTAATTGTTGTTAGTGTCACTTCTGGTGCTTCCAGACAGTGCCATCTCAAATTGTAAAATTTTTTATATAATGAGATAGTCATTTACCTTAAGTAAATGTTCTAGAAATGTTGTTTAGTTGAAAAAGCAAGTGCTCATGACTTATGAGCCATTGCAAGATTCAGTACAAATTTGCCTGGATCTTACTGTTGTGTATTCTGATACTAAAGTTCTATATAATATATTCATAAATGTTGTATCAGGTAACTGTCAACTACCACATAAGAAACCTAAGAATTCAGCATCTTTTACAAATATTGAAGTTTTGAATTCCAAATATGACTGATGAAAAATCCTCTATTCCGATTGAAGTGTTTACTAGACAGTAAAAAAAATGTTATAGGGTGGTCCAGGAGCACATTATAGTGGAGGCTGACATTTGTTATGTAAGTCACTAGATTATCTTTATTTTATTTGATTTTTCCAGGTAAAAAAAAGGCAATTGATTTCTCATTCACATCTTTTCATGAAAAGCTGTCTCTATTTTTGTGTTTGTATCTTTCTTTTTGGTTAGAGAGGCTCCTAGCTAGACTTGATAACGCTTGAGAGTTGCTTTGCTTGTAGTAAAAAATGTGGAAGAATCAATACATATCACTTCAGGGGGTTTTATTTTAATGTAACCAATATTCTTAGTGAATTTGAACTCTGCATGTAAGCCTAATGCTAAGGTTAAAAAGAAATAAATGTGCAAACTAAGAAAGGAATAACTTCAAATATGAATTACGCAATCTACAATTCATAGGCAGCAAAAGCAGAAAGATAAAACTTGTAATAAACCCTCAACCTCCATTGACAAAGGTTGGTACATAACTCCAAAGTCATAATCAAAATTAACCAAAAAAAAAAAAAACAGAACACTTAAGAAAAAAATGGAAATGGTGACACTTCACTGCCTAGCAAGATACTCTCATCATATGGGTATCAATAGATCAAAACCTCACTCATCTTCACCAATAAGGCAAATGGTAAGACGTCACTAGACCAAGTCTCATTATCATACTCAAAAAAAAAAAAAAAAACTTTTAACATCTACTAAAACCTTCAAGCTCTTATTCCAACAAATGTATGGTAAGCAAAAAGAAAAAAGTAACTCTTGAAATTATACCAAAATTCAATTCAGCACCTTATTAACCTTGTGTCTCATTCTTCCTCCCACCTTCAGTTCCTTCCCTGTCTTCCAAAAGCCGATCACTCTCGTCATCAACTTGTGAAGCGGTCTTCTGAGCCTCTTTGGCCTTCAACGCTTGTAACTTGGCATGATTGTAGTACGCAACACCCAAGAAAGCAATCCCATATCCAAAAAGATTGATAGGAGTCACAGTGTCCTTAATCACAGACCATGAGAATGCGATCAAGAGCCAGTCCTTAACCACACCAGCAACATTCATGGTCAAAGCAGATGTTTTCCCAACCAAAAGGAAAACAGCTAGATTAAGCGCAAACGCACAGAACGAGTTTGTCCCGAAGATGAGGTAATCGAAATGGAAGCTAGAGGTATCTCTCAATATCGGAAACTCCACGATAATCCAAGGGATAAACAAGAAAGCTAAGCAGCAAGGAGCAACATAATAAAGAGAAGTGATGGGATTCAATGTGATTCCTTTAGAAGTAAGCAAGATCTGAATCATTACCAATCGAGTCGCTTCGAAAACAACCGCACCCAGCTGGAGAATCACACCCCAAACATCGAATCTAGCTTCACCATAAGCAGCAATGGCTACACCAAATGAGATCGAAAGCATGTTTACCATAGTCTCTGATTTGAAACCTTCTTTCTTGAAGAGCACGCCAATTGAATAAACCGCGACTGGCATTAAAGCTTTGAGCATCTGGATGAAGGAGACGGAGAGGTAAATGTAAGCGGAGTTAGAGAGCCAGAGAGAGAGTGAATACAAGGCTCCAATGGGGACGACAGATCTGATATAAGTGTCACGTGACATTGATACAGGCTCGACGAAATTGAAGACCTTGATGAGAAGGAAAGCTAGGGCTGAGCAAAAGGACATGTGGATCATGGTGAGAGAGATCGGAAATGGCCAACCATACATCTTCTTGTCGAGGATGTATTTGTTGTAGACGATGACGGTGAAGCTGAGGAAGATCCATATCGCTACGTATGTGTATGAGAGGATGATGTTCTTAATCACACCTTCACTCAATGCTCTGCCTTTTCCCATTTTCCGACGTACGGTGGTTCTGCGGCGGAGATGGTGGTGATTTTTTGAAGTTTGTGAATTTTAGTGAGATCCTCAAAATACGTTTTGAGACTTTTTACCAAAGACAGATTCTCTTACGTAACGAAAGTGTCACCAATTTATATTCTTTTTCTTTTTAATTTGGAAATTTATTTATTTTTAATCTGAAGATAAGCAATACATTAATTGTATAATATTTCCCTTACAGATTATTCTAACAATATTTATAGTTGTAACTTGTAAGTATGCAATTAGGAAAAACGTTGAAATTTATAAAAGTGAAATAAAATTAATTTATGTAGAAGTAACGTTTAATGGGTAGACGATCTATTTCCACCCGAAATTTGGATATAACGACTGGTCCACTTATTTTTGAGGCTTCTCTTTAATTGTACTCATAGTTATATACTAAAGTCTAATTGTACCTCAACTATACTAATCACAATTTAATTGAATCTCCGCGTCGGTTACATTGGTTTATTGGTTCAGATCAATTGAAACCAGACCAAATCAATATATTGGACCTATTTTTATGATCCGAATGTGTGTATGACACGAAATCATATATTCGAAAATCCCCAATCTCCATCATCGCTCAAACCTAAAATTGTTCAGAAAATTTTTCTCCCTAAATCGATATGAGCAATCTTTTTGGCAACTCGAGTGGTTCATCAAGTGCCTTGCCTGGAGAAAATATCGTTGGTGTTCCTCGTAGATGCTGGTGTGGGAAAGCAATAGTGTTGAAGTTGTCAAGATTGAAAGAAAATCCTCACTGGAAATATTTCCGATGTGCTCACGCTGCAGCTGCTAGGGTAGGTTGAAATCAGACATTGAGTACTAGTTGTTTTACTTCTCATATGATTCAAACTTTATCGATGGATGAAGCAATCCTGAATCGTGACTATATTTTTATTGTTCTTATAGCTTAGTAATGACAAACATATGTTTAGGTGGATGGATGAAGCAATCCTCAATGAAGTTGATATCTTGAATGCAAAAATTGGTACTCTTACGCAAGAGCTTATGGCTACACAACTGGAGAATGAGAGAATACAAAGAGAGATGGGGAGTACCATATTTGAAAGAGTTAATTTGGTTTTGATGGAGGCTAAGAATTGGTTCAAGAAGATATTAGTTGCCTTGATTATTCTCTTCATGATATATTGTATCAGCTTGAAGTTTATAAGACGAATGAAAAGCTTATCTTAGATTAGCTTTGTATCTCTGTGGAGCTTGTTGCTTTGTCTTGTTATGGTAATGCCGACTTGTAGAATTGTTTCAGTGGTAATGGAATTGACTTTAATGTTATTGTCTGCTCATGCTGAATGCTTTAAATGTTTTTTAATGTCATTGTGGTGTTGACAAATTCAAAAGATAAGTGACAAAAGATTTTAAAAAAAAACAAAAAAATTTAACATCTGATACATGAAACGACAAACATAAAAATGCCCACTCAAAAATTTTCTACATTTGCTTTGTCTCAAACAAAACAGTCATAAAACTTCATCTTGTCTCAGACCAAAACAGATGGTCCCATAATATCAAATCATAAATGGAACATCCTAAAATCCGAGTACCACAAAAGATAATATCGAACTTAAACTTCATCTTGAAATTATAATTGTGTTAATTTTCCCTGTGTTGGATCTCCTTGTGTTGACTGTCTTTGGCTTGATTCTTCTTGAGAAGCCTTAAAAACAAAAAAAAAACAGATTGAAATTCAGATTGTATAATGCAATAGTAAACTTTGAATCTGATTGAATAAATGAAACATTACAAGCTCCTTGTAGAACCGTGATTTGTGTCCCGGTTTTCCATATTTCTTACAGTGCATAGTCCTTTTGTTAGTGTGTTTCTTCCTGGTAGAAGATTTATTAACTCTTCTCTTCCTCTTGTCCGTAGCACTCCTTTTTTTCCTCCCGGCATTGTATGTGGTGGAGGCTAATCACATTTGCACCATCAGTAGATGGCCAAAAGGCTAAACTCGCAAAGGGATGAGTCCATTCTCATATGTCGTCCTCCAATGTTGAAGCACTAAACCAATTGCACCAAAATCTTGCGGTTCAAGCCTTCTGTTGATGATTGCAGCATATGCATGTCCACATGGGATCCCACATAGGCCAAACTTTTGACAAGTGTATGATCTCCTCTCTAGATTGATGTGGTATGAACAGCCGGATCTAACTACCTCATACGTGCCGTTGGTTCTTCGAAACAGTGAACATACTGCTGCAATCTCATGCTCTAATGCTAAAAAGTCCTATGCATATTGTGTACAAATTCCTTTGTGGTCAAGACTCACAACTGATTGTGCTATTATGCAAACCAACGCTAATATTCTTATAGTCTATACTATAGGAATAAATGGCTTGCCTCTGGCTTTGAAAATTGTAGCGTTGAATGACTCAACAGAATTGTTTTCAACATCCTTACAAAATGATCCTAACCTAAAGAATGTTCTGCATCGTTCCCTTGGCCTTTCACTCATTACAGCATCATACACAGCTCTGTCGTATTGGAGTATCTTGTTCAGATTGCTTGTAAACTCCTCTTCGCTGTAGCTCCACGCCAAATTCCAAACTAGCGGCTTCATGAATTGCTTCTTTCCAAGCTTTTTCTTCAGAGTTGCATATACGTGCCTAACACACATCCGATGCTCGGCCCTTGGAAACTCCAGGTCAACAGTTCGAATCAGTCCTTAACATCCATTTAACTAAACAAAAACAAAAGAAATATCAGACGTAAACTCAGCTAATATTAGAGAGTATACGATGATTCACAATTGAATCCTATTCAATAACTCTCTCACCAAACCACCTAAAACACGGCAAATTAAAAACCAAGTTTAAAAGAGAAAACAAAACCAACAAAAAACATGGCAGATTAAAAGCAAAATATAAAATTGCACAAGTTTCAGAAATTTGTCATTCAAAGATCTGATTACTTTATTAAAAACGAACAAAGTGGAGACAAACTATGTGATAATATACTCAAACCATGTGAAGAAAGATTATTAAAATAATAAACATAAGCAAACCTTATACCTTTTGACATGATAATATAACATCTCCATCTAGCAGCTCCAAGTCTTCTTTTATCTTCGAGAAAACCCACTAGCTGTTTTCTTTGTTTTCAACTTGGACACAATCCCACACTATGGAATAAATCTGGTTATTCTCATCTCTTCCCAACGCTACAAGCAACCGGCCTTTCATTTCACCTTTCATGAAGCAACCATCAAATCCAATTAGTGTTCTACAGATCTCTTTCCAAGTCCTTCTCAACTAATCGAAGCTCGTAGAAGCGTTTAAAACATCTTGGCCCTCTCCATTTGTTTCTATCTCGATGTGTACAGTTGAGTTAGGATTATAAACCATGATCTTTGCCTCAGAGACGAGCAAACTGATTTTTGTACTCCTTTTCAATCCATTTCTACGCCTTATTTCTTGCAGCTTGGCATTGATGTCTCAAAGCCTTGATCTTCCACTTCTCAAACGTAATTCCTTCCACCTTCGCAAGCATGTAATAATTAGGTTCTAGTATTATCTTATCTAAGAATAATCTAGTAATAACCGGAACCTTCATCATTTTACACTTTCTAGTACATGAAAAGACAAACATACAAATGTCCACTCAAAAATTTTCTATATTTGCTTTGTCTCATAACAAAACAGACATATAAATCGATGGTCCCATAATGTCAAATCATAAATGGAACATCCTAAAATCCGAGTACCACAAAAGACAACATTGGACTTAAACTTTATCTTGCAATGATAATTGTGTTAATCGTCCCTGTATTGGATCTCCTTGTGTTGATTGTCCTTGCTTGATTCTCCTTGAGAAGCCTTAAAAAACTAAAAAGAGATTAAAAATTAGATTGTATAATGCAACAGTAAAACCTTGACTCTGATTGAATAAATGAAACATTACAAACCTGTGTGATTGGCTTCTGGTGGAACCATGAGTTGTGTCCTGGTTTTCCATATTTCTTACAGTGCATAGTCTTTTTGTTAGTGTGTTTCTTCCTGGTAGGAGATTCATTAACTCCTCTCTTCCTCTTCTCTATAGCACTCCTTTTCTTTCTTCACAACATTGCATGTGGTGGAGACTAATGCACATTTGCGCCATTAGTGGATGGCCAAAAGGCTGGACCTCGCATAGGAATGAGTCTATTCTCATATGTCCTCCTCCATGTTGAAGCACTAAACCAATGGCACACAAAATCATGTGGTTCAAACCTTTTGTTAATGATGCAGCATACGCATGTCCTCATGGGATCCCATATAGGTCAAACTTTTGACAAGTACATGTTCTCCTCTCTAGATTGACGCGGTATAAACAGCTAGATCTAATCACCTCATACGTGTCGTTGGTGCTTCAAAACACTGAACATTCTGCTGCAATGCTCTGACGCTAAAAAGTTCTCCGCATATAGTGTACAAACTCCTTTGTGGTCAAGACTCAAAGTTGATTGTGCTGCTACGCAAACCAATGCTGATTTTCTTATAGTCTCCACCATAGGAATAAACGGCTTGCTTATGGCCTTGACAATTGTAGTATTGAATGACTCAACAGAATTGTTTTCAACATCCATACAAAATGATTTTAACCTAAAGAATGCTCTGCACCATTCCCTTGGCATTTCACTCATTACAACATCATACACAGCTCTGTCGTATTAGATTATATTGTCCAGGTTGCTTGTAAACTCCTCTTTGATGTAGCTCCACGCCAAATTCCAAACTAGCAGCTTCATGTATTGCTTTTTTCCAAGCTTTTTCTTAAGAGTTGCATATATGTGCCTAACACACATCAGATGCTCGACCCTTGGAAGCTCCAGGTCAACATCTCGAATCAGTTCCTAATATCCATTTAACCAAACAAAAACAAAAGAAATATTAGGCGTAAAATCAGCTAGTATCAGAGAGTATACGATGATTCACAATTGAGTCCTAGTCAATAACTCTCTCAACAAACCACCTAAAAACACGGCAAATTAAAACCAAGTTTAAAAGAGAAAATCAAACCAACTAAAAACATGGCAAATTAAAAGAAAATTTTAAAATTGCACAATTTTCAGAAAATTTTCATTCAAAGATCCGATTACTTTATTAAAAAACGAACATAGTGGAGACAAGCCATGTAATAATATACTCAAACCATGTGAATTAAGATTATTAAAACAATAAACATAAGCAAACCTTATACCTTTTGACATGATAATATAACTATCTCCATCTAGCAGCTCCAACTCTTCTTTTGTCTTTGAGAAAAACAACTGTCAGTTTTCTTTGTTTTCAACTTGGACACAAGCCAACACTATGGGATAAATCTTGTTATTCTCATCTTTTCCCAACGCCACCAGCAACTGCCCTTTCATTTCACCTTTCATGAAGCAACCATCAACTCCAATTAGTGTTCTATAGGTCTCCTTCCAAGTCCTTCTCAACTAATCGAAACTGGTAAAGCGTTTAAGAACATCTTGGCCCTCTCCATTTGTTTTTGTCTCGATGTGTACAGTTGAGTTAAGATTAGAAACCATGATCTCTGCACCATAATCTCGGAGATGGGCAAAGTGATTTTCGTACTCCTTTTCAATCCATCTTAATGCCTTCTTTCTTGCAGCTTGGCATTGATGTCTCGAAGCCTTGATCATCCACTTCTCAAACATAATAGTTTCCATCATCGCAAGCATGTAATAATTAGGTTATAGTCTTATCTTATCTAAGAATAACCTAGTAATAACCAAAACCTTAATCATTTCATACTTTCTAGTCAATGCACACAAGTGAACGTTCTGGTATGTTTAAACTTTCCACTCATCTGTCCTTCCAATCCTAGAGCAATAGATTCTCTAGGTACAATCATTACCACCAATATATTTGTACGATATTTTGGTTGTATCATACTGGTATTGCTCTATATTTCTCCCTGTTCTGCAGACATAACTAGCAATAACCTTTTTGAAGGCTACTATGTTAAAGAAAAACATGCATTTTGCCAACATTCCTTCAACAGGAGGAGTGTACTCACGATTCCTTTGACCTTGACCCTTATCTTCGTCCTCTAAATCTGAACTTTCTTCAACATCACTTTCAGGCAAGATGTTGTGGTTTACACGAGGCTCATCTTGGAATTCAGCTAACTCACGCTCAATCTCATGCTCATTTCTCTCAGCCTGTTCATCGTCATCTAAAGTCTCTGTCTAGTGAGCTTCATCCTCTCTACTACCTCTAGTGTTTCTCTCGGTAATCAGGACCAGTTTCCATGATTTCGGCTCCGTCGACTCCATTAACCAACAATCATGGTGAGAACAAGATGATCTTTGCACAAATTTTTGAAATTTTGGGGAAATTATCAAGGATTTAGGGTTTGATAACTTGGTTTAGAAATTGATAGTTTGCTCTTAAGCGGGTCATAAATTGGTGTTATTTGGATCTTAAATTGGTTTAAAATTGGCTAAAGTATTGGGTTAATACGATAACCCAAAATTTGGCTAACCCTTAACCCGTGATTTATACAATTATATGATTATATATGATTCAGGTTTAGTTAGATTGTGATTAGTATAGTCGAGGTGTAATTAGACTTTTTTATACAACTATGAGTGCAATTAAATAGAGGCCTAAAGAATAGGTGGACCAGTTGTTATATCCAAATTTCATGATGGAAATAAGTCGTTGATCCTTATTTAATTAAAATATAAACCAGCATAACAAGCAAATTCTAAGACATGTTAGATTATAATTTTAAACTCGTCAATACTACTAAATAAAACCAAAATCTGTCAAGTTTAATAGATGCTTAATATAGTGTCAGTAATCTGATTTTTAAGTGTTTTGAAACTAGAAAACTCGAAAGTGATCTGAATTGGTACAATTGTACCAATATATGTTTGATTCCCAAGATTTTTAATTCAATTTGTATTTCTAATTTTTGGACCTATTAGCTTATGTAACTTCGTTTGAAGCAGGTTATGTTGGCTGTGATTTCTGAAATGCATGTAGCTTTTGTGCCTGGAAGATTAATTACTAATAACATTTTGACTGCACATGAGTCGCTCTATGCATTGGCTTCAAAAGGCAATTGTGATGAGAATTATATAGGCATCAAAACTGATATGTCAAAGGCCTATGATAAAACTAAATGGAGTTTTTTGGAGAGAGCCTTGAAAATTGTGGGATTTCCTAAATCTTGGAATCGCCAAATCATGGATTATGTTTCTTTAGTGACTAATCATATTCTCATATATAAGTGGCACTCCTTATGGTAATATTAAACTGACAAGAAGGATCAGACAAGGTGATCCACTATCTCTTTACTTATATGTATTGTGCACTGAGATGCTAGTAAGAACAACAAATAAAGCGAAGGATGCTAGCAGAATTATTGGGTTCGAAGTGGCAAGAAATTCCCCTTTAATCTCGCATCACTTTTTTTTTATGATAGCTAGTTCTTTTGTAAGCAAACCAATAAAGAGATTGATGATATGGTTAGGATCCTGGAGGAGTATAGCTTGGCCTCCGGACAGCGCATAAACTTTTTGAAGTGAGTATCTCTTTTAGCAAAAAAAATGCCTCTGGACCGTATAACTTCTATTAAATAGAAACTTGGCATTAATCAAGAGGGTGGGTATGAGAAATATTTGGGACTGCCTAAAAGTTTTCAAGGATCTAAAACCCAGATTTTGAGCTATCTCAAGGAGAGATCAAAGTCTTGATTTTCTAACTTGTAAACCAAGTTCTTATCTAAAGGGAGGAAAAGAAACACTTTTCAAAGCAGTTGCTTTGGCTCTCCCAACCTACACTATGGGGTGCTTTATGCTTCCAAAACAAACTGCCACCAATTGGTAGTTGTTCTTGCCAGTTTTAACTGGCAGAGTCCTAAATAAACTAAGGGTATTCATTGGCCAACATGGCAATAGATGAATAAAAGTAAAAGAGATGGTGGTATTAGGTTTGGAGACATAGAAGGGTTTAATATAGCATTTCTTGGGAAGCAAATATGGAGGTTAATCGCAATACCAAACTCGCTGGCAGCAAGTGTTTTTAAAGAAAGATATTATTGGAATAGTTCTCCACTTACTTCACATATTGGAAACTGGCCATCTTACGCTTGGAAGAGCCTTATATCCGCTCAACAGCTCCTGAGATTTAGCACTAGAAGAACTGTTGGAAACGAATTGATGTTTGGAAGAACTGGATCTATTCTCAACATGCGAGACCTCCACAGCCAAAATTTGAAGCCTTGCTTTATAATCCCAAACTACAATCTCATCTGATGAGTATTAGTATGTTGTTGGATTGCAATGGCAGGGAGTGGAATCTGGAGTCTTTGAACTCGCTTTTTGCGGAGGATAAAAGCCTTTTAATCCAAGAAGTTAGGCATAGAGAAAATTTAGTTGAAGACAATTACTATTGGGATTTCAATAAAACTGGTATATATATACGGCTAACTCTGGCTATTGGATATTCATGAATCACGTGAAGCATGGTCTAAAGCCAAAATTTGTGTCTTAGCCTAGCATTAATGCAATTTGCAGCCACGTTCGGAAAGTTGATGTTCCTCCTAAAATCCAACATTTTTTACGGAGATGTTTGTAGAACTTTGTGGTTGTTGCTGAGAATCTTGAGAGGAAACATATGTCTAGAAATAGGATGTGTGCAAGATGTGAGGACAAGAAAGAATAAATTAACCACATCCTCTTTGAATCTCTTTATGCAAGATTAGTGTGAGCCCTTACTCTCACCATCATTCCTCCAAACAGTGTGATGAGTGAGTGTCTTTTCACTAATTTTGATAGGATGATAAATTGCTTTACAATTCATCTGGATGCATCTGAAAGTGAATACCTACCTCCCTATATAATATGGAGATTATGGAAGGAAAGGAACAATTTTTTTGTTTAATAGAATTGATAAAAAATTAATAGAAGTAATAGAACAAAAAATCGGTATTAATATCCAGATTCCTAGAGTTCCATTAATACCAATTTTTTTGTTTAATACCAATTCCATATGCAACAAGTTAGCATCCCCTCCGCGAATTTGGAAACCACCATTTGCTAATTGGCTGAAGTATAAATCCGATGAGGCGTGGAAACAAGAGGATCTGTAGAGTAAAACTGGTTGGGTTGTGAGGGACAAAAATATTAGGGTGTTGTGGATGGAAGCTAGAGTTTATCCAAGACTGTGATCCTCATTTGAAATTGAAGCAGAAGCTTTTAGATATACAATTTTTTTGGCGATTAGACTGGGCATTGAAATAATAACTTTTAGATATATAACCTTTACAATTATCATATGCCTAAGTAACGTACAAATCAAATAAAATAGAATATAATAATCATTATTTGTAAAATAGAAGTTCATAACCATGCATAAACATTAAAATAAAATTGAAGTTAATCACGTAAATCTCATTAGGATACATTGTAGGCAAATAACGCAAACGAGAATTTAGAAATGAGGGAATTTTTGGTTTGAAATGGTATGGTATAATTTTATCAAAAAATTAAAGATACGGTGTGAGAGTATTTTTGACGACAACCTATATTTGAAGATTTTACAATATGCCAAAGAGTTCCCATGCCATGAAGCATCAATATTGCATTTATAAGTATCTTTGGGAGGAGGGTGCCAAGTAAATGGAGATTGAGAGGAAGTGTGAAGCAGAACTAGATCAAAGCTCTTTTGCTCCATCCATTCATTAAAATCTGAAACAGTTTGCCTAAATATGTATCAAGCATTCTTGTTTGCATCACAGAACTGAAAATCATTCCTACATTTCCATAATTTTTATAAAATCCATGAAAAAATGTCAAAATCACCGTCTATTCTGAAGTTCTTCTCCCATCTAATAGAAGATTTTGAGAGATGATTCAAAAATGTGAGATTTTTTGGCACCAAAACATATCCAAGACTTTGTTCTCCACTTGAAGCGGAACATATGGTCTTAGTTTGGACTATGAATTTTGTTGAAAATCTTGGATATAATAAAATTTTATTTGAAAGTGATTCACATAGTTTTATTTCGACTATTTTTGAACCGACTAGTTGGCCTTGTCTCCGGATTTTTACTAGTGTTATACTTGATCAAGAGAGAATTCTCTCTGCCACTTTTCATCATATTCACTGTAATGTCAATTTATATGTTGATTCATTAGTTAAAAGAGTTGATTTTGCTTCTATATATGAGGCTTCTATTTGTTTCTTGTCTATATGGCTTTGTCATTTGGTTGATGTAGAGAAACATTTTGTTACTACTTCTTGATATTAATAAAATTCTTTGTTTTGGGAAAAATAATACTTGATAATTTTATTTTTTATTGATAATTTTTATCTAACTAGGCACGGTTATGTGCATGTCAAAATCCTCCAGAGATGAATACAAAGAATTTATAAAACTTTTGTACAACAAGCTAACGTCGAAAACCCACACAAAAAGTTAATATTTTTAGGAAAAAAAATTAAAATTTGTAACGAATTTCATTGTTTTTCACTTCTTCCAAAATTTGGTTAGGGCAAAAAAAATTTCAGATTTAGAATTTCATATATTAAAGCTTTTTTTGCTCAAGAACCAAATGTCGGGACTATGGTCCCATCTCGTTTCTGTCCTAAACTTTATGTGCTTTTCGGAAATAGACAATTATAATTTCCTGTTCGAATTCAAAAATAATATTCAAACGGGATGGGAAAGGGTCTAGGATGGGTCCAGAAATTCTCTGAATTCCCTTTGGGTATTTATTTGCGTTAACAAAATGTTAAAATATATTGGATTCAAATACTATATATGTTTCAATAATTAAGATCAAGCCCATAACATTATATGACTTAAATTTTCACAATTTTACAATGAATACAAACTATTCAATATTGATATTGAATATTCAAACTATTCACAATTTTGGTAAAAAGTGGTAATGTTGTTTATTTTTTTCTATTTTTTACCGTCTAATATTCATGTATATCAAATCACAAGGGTTTATACATATAGAAAATACATAAAACATCAATAACCAAATCAACATATATTTCGACACATAAAACACATATATAACCTAATATTAAATGGAACGATAAAGAAATGAACTTTCACTATGCTTGTAATACTGAAGCCTTATTCACCAATGGGTTATGAAATCCATTTATTTCCCTCTTCAGAATCAATGCTATAAGGATGACATTGTCGCTTTTGGTTATCATGGCTAACATCTCTTGGATGAAATTCCATATTCGTCTAGTGCTATTAATAGATCTCCATTTCCTAATAAAATCTTGTAATCTTTTTCTTTTCTAGAACCAAATATGATAAGGTCCTCGTGGTGGTGTTTGTGATAGAACGGACAAGAGAAGTTTTGAAAGAGTCGATCCTCTTGCCTTGGTGAATGCAACGAACCGAAGGAGAAGACTTCTAGATTCAATCCTCAATTGGCTTGGATGAAGGTGCGGAATGGTAGATGAACACCACATGAACTGGGGTTAGAGCCGTGATAAGTTCCGGACAGACTACTAGGACTCCTCACTAGAATAGACCTCGGCTAAGCTCTTGACTCCTCAAAAGAGATTAGACAGCAATTGTACTTTCTTTGACAGAAAAAGTTTAGCTTTATTGATAATTGGTAAAAAGATACAAAACCACAAAGTAGCCTTATATAATAGTTCGTCGGTGGTGCCTTCAATGGGCAGAAAAGAGAGCTAATTAAGATCTACAATCATGCAATCTAATCTCTAATAGAACATGAATGGTGCAACATTCATTAAGCAAGATACAAAATTAAAACATACATTAAAATTAATCAAACATATTAAACCTTCATGCGTCTTCTATTCTTGGTAACTTGTTGTTTCTGCGTGTGGAGTGGCCGGTAACTAACTCATGTTGGTGCCACCTACATGAAGGTTAGTTACAGAACAAAGAGTTACCTTATTTGCACGGCTGATTGTTGAGCTAGTAGTCGTTTGCTTGTACGAGCTCTTAAGTGCTTGGTCAATCTCTAGGGCAGGTGTGATGAGTCCAAGTAGCTTTCTAACTCCATGGTTGAACTTGTTTCTCAATGCACTTGTTTTGCACCTTGTACTTGGTCCTTCATTCAAGCTTAGAATCTTCATAGCTTCAAGTAGTAAGGTGTTGTGGTCGATGACCTCATCATTCCCTCCCACTTGAAAAAATATCCATCTCCGAATCGGTGTCACCTGTTTCATATAAGGTTAGAGCTGAAATGTTAAACACATGATGTACCTTCATGTGCTCCAGAAGTTCAAGGCAGTAAGCATTGTTGTTGATGCATTCCACTACTCGGAATGGTCTAGCGCCACGTGGTGCTAACTTCTTGTTCTGGTTTTTGTTCTTTGGGAAATCTTTCCATCCTTAAGTGCATCCATACCCTATCGTCTGACTAGAATATAACTTCTTTTTGTCCTTTGTCTGCTCGTGCTTTGATCTTAGCTGTATGTGCATCAATGGTCGCCTTAACTTTCTCATGGAGCTTGCGGACATACTCGGCCTTGGTGTCTCCATCTTGGCTGATTTGTTCTGGTGATGCCAATGGTTTGAGATCGATAGAAGACAATGGTTGGAACCCATAAACCACTTCAAAGGGATTTGACCGGTTGTGGAGTGTACAGATCAGTTGTAGGCGAATTCAATGTACGATAGAGATTCCACCCAACTCTTGATGTTTTGGCCGACTGTGGTCCTTAGCAACGTCCTAATTGTTCGGTTGACTACTTTGGTTTATCCGTCCGTTTGAGGGTGGCTGCTTGTAGAATAGAGAAGCTTGGTTCCTAGCTTACGCTAAAGTGTTCACCAAAAGTGTCCTAGAAACTTCGTGTCTCGATCCGATACTATGGTCCTTGGTAATCCATGCAACCTCACCACTTCTTTGAAGAAAAGATTGGCAATTTGGGAGGCATCGTTTGTCTTGTCACAAGGGATAAAGTGCGCCATCTTGGATAAGCGGTCCACAACCACAAATATGGAGTCTCGCCTTTGATGTTTGGGCAATCCTAATATAAAATCCATAGAGATATCTATCCAAGAAGCATTAGATATAGGCAAAGGTAAGTAGAGACCATGAGGATGTGACCTGGATTTGGCACTAAAGCATGTGGTGCACTTTTTACAATGACGGAAGACATCTCTCTTCATGTGCAGCCAATAGAAGTGATCCTTAAGTGTGCTCAATGTCTTCATAACTCCAAAGTGGCCCATGAGTCCGCCTCCATGTGCTTCATCAACTAGTAATTTGCGGATGGATCCTTGAGTGATGCATAGTCTTTGTTTCTTAAATATGAAACCGTCTTGAATGTAGAAGTAGCCAAAAATACCTCGGCCACAAGCTTCATATATTTCCTTGAAATCTGCATCACTAGCATATTGTGACTTAATAGTTTCAAATCCCAATACCTTAGCTTCCATGGTTGAGATTAAGGTGTGACATCTTGATAATTCATCTGCAACCACATTCTCTTTCTCTTTCTTGTATCTGATGACATATGGAAATGTCTCAATGAACTCAAGCCAGCGTGCGTACCTCTTCTTTAAGTTGGTTTGGCCCTTTAAGTGCTTCAAGTTTTCATGGTCGGTGTGGATAACAAACTCCTTGGCTAGCAAGTAATGTTGCCAAGTTGCTAAAGACCGAACTAAGGCGTATAGTTCCTTGTCATACGTCGGATAATTGAGCGAGGCTCCACTTTGTTTCTCACTAAAGTAAGCTACAAGCTTGTTCTCTAAAGTGAGCATGGCTCCAATGCCTAGTCCTTATGCATCACATTCAACCTCAAATGTTAGATCAAACTTTGGTAAAGATAGTACTGGTGCTTGTGTAAGGCTATCCTTAAGCCGTTGGAAAGATTTTTCTTGGCTCTCTTCCCATTTGAAGGCTATATTCTTCTTGATAACCACGATGAGTGGGGCTGCTATGGTACTGAATTCTTGCACAAGTCTCTGGTAAAGGCTAGGTAGTCTGTGAAAACTACGAACGTGTCCAATGGCAGTTGGGGTTGGCCATTCTTGGATGGCTTTGACCTTTTCTTGATCCATTGGTAGACCTGTGGAACTAACAACAAAGCCTAGAAATACTAGCTCATTAGTACAAAAGACACACTTCTTAAGGTTGGCATATAGACCTTCCTTGCGAAGTGTATTCAAAACCATCTCTAAATGTGAGATGTGTTCAGCCAAGTTTTTGCTATAAATCAGGATATCATCAAAGTATACCACAACAAACTTTGAGATAAAAGTTCGAAGAACCTGGTTCAGAAGGTGCGTGAATGTGCTTGGAGCGTTGGTGAGTCCAAACGGCATGACAAGCCACTTGTATAGGCCTTGCTTGGTCTTGAAGGCGGTCTTCCATTCATCTCCTTCTCTCATTCGTACTTGGTGGTATCTACTCTTCAAGTCCACTATTGAGAAAATGGCCGCTCCGGATAGCTCGTCAAACATGTCATCTAGCCGCGGAATGGGATGATGGTATTTGACATTGATGTTGTTGATGGCACGGAAGTCCACGTACATCCTCCAAGCTCCATCTTTCTTTGGTACCAACAGTACCTGAACCACACATGGGCTAAGAGTCTCTCTTATGTACCCCTTCTCCATTAGATCACGTATTTGCTTCTCAAGTTTGCGTGTCTTTTCCAGGTTCATGCGGTAAGCAGGTCGGTTTGGTAATGGTGCGTCGGGCACAAAATCAATCTGATGTTCAACTCCTCAAAGTGGTGGCAGGCCTGGAGGTATTTCATCCGGAAAAACATCTTGAAATTGCTCAAGGAGTATGGCAATCTCCACGGGTGAAGTGGTCTCAGTTAATCCTGCCACTGAACATTCTTTGTAGACCATGAGTAGTATTGTATTATGGCTACTAATAGCTTTAGAAACTGTGTGTGACGAGATATAAAGATTGGAATGTTTAACCTCGGTTTCCTTAGCTTGTTTGCTTTCTAGCTTGCGCACTTGAGCTGGTGTTAATGACACGAGTTTGAACTTTTTCTTCTCGTGCACTAGGGTGTAGAGGTTGGTTCGGCCATGATGTATCACTTCTCTATCATATTGCCATGATCGACCGATCAAGATGTGGATAACCTCCATGGGAATCACATCACAAACCTTGGTCGTGGTAACGGACGATGCTAAACGGTATTGTGACTTGCGCATCCATATTGACTTCGGTTTTATTGTTCAGCCATCTAAGCTTGTACAGATGTGGATGCTTGGACCGTGATAGATTGAGCTTTTCCACCATGTACCTGCTAGCAACATTGGCACACGAACCTCCATCTATGATGAGATTGCATATCTTTTCGTGGACGGTGCATCTCGTGTGGAAGATGTTCTCCCTTTGCATCTTGTCTTCTTCATCCACAATGGTGCTCGGTATGCACCGAATGACAAGAGCATTTCTATGGTCTGGATATACTATTTGTGGAATCAACTCCTCAGGTTTCTCTTCTAGTTCATCTTTTGACTCATATCCACCATTGGCAGTTATGACCATGAGACTCTTGTTTGGACAGTCGTGGGCCATGTGTCCACGTCCTTGGCACCGGAAACAAGTAACATCACGAGTTTGCATAGTTTGAGGAGATTTTGGTACCTCATTGGTCTTGCTAGGCTCCGTATTTGGCTTCTTGAATCGATATTCGATCTCGAGTTTCTTTTAGTCACTAGCCTTTGGTGCGGTCCATGAAGACTTAGGCCGGGTCGTGGTCTTCCTCTTGATATGTGATACAACAAGTTTTAACCCTATATCCTACTGCAAATGCACAGCAAACGTAATAGTACTTAGGGGTCGAATTCCACAGAGAACCAAGTCACACTTTTAACTTCTATCAAATCGCAAGCTATATCAATCAAGATCAGAGAAATAAATACTAAAAACTTAACGTGGGTGTAAACAATAAACTAAAGCAATCGGATATCGGTTATTCATTCAGGAGTTAGAGCTCTTGTCAGGGAAACTATTCAGGAACTATTCTTACCATATTCTCGGCTTGAACATAAATGAAGGTAACCAACTCTCGTTGAATTTACCCCTCTACTAGTAATCTAAAGATCCTAACTCTCGTTGGTTTTGAATTACAAATAGGCTTTATTGTTTAGGTTCAATTACCCACAACCCAACCTAGCATCAACTCTCGTTGGTAGTGAAGGAATTGCTCTTCTA
>OVBA01002734.1:663-32326 GCA_900406435.1 Lepidium aucheri
GATAAGTCGAGGCGGGCGACTGAGGCTTCTTTCTGTTAGCAAACCGAGTGATCCTTGCCAGCAAACCGCGAGGCAGCGATCCGAGTGTTAAATGACTTCTTCTCCTTAGCAGCTAGCTTTGATATTTTAGCCCCATTTTAGGCTCCTTTTTACTCCAATACCTAGGAAAACTCTCAAACTCCAAATGCAAATGTAAAAAGTGGAAAACTAACTTATATAGACCTAAATGCAAGGAAAACTAGCTAAACGGATACAAAAACAACCTAAAATAGTACTCTAAAACCATTAAAAATCACACTTATCAATGATTTGAAGAAAAGAGTATCAGCATTGGAAAATGGTGGTGATGGTAGACAAGTCAAACCATCTAATGTTAGAAATGCTACTACCCACTTGATGAGCTCACTACTGCTTCCTCCCAACTGTCCGAGGACGAAGTTGGAATTCAGAAGGATAGAAAACAAAAAGGTAAACGCATAGTGGTTGACTATAATCCTACCCCACCATTGACTCGAGCTAGGGTGAAGGAAAAACATAATTGAAAGTATCTTGAAGTTGAATTCATGTATTTTGGGGTTCAATTCATGTATTTTGGAGTTGAATTCATGTATTTTGGAATTGAATTCATGTATTTGGAACTGAATTCATGTATTTTGGAACTGACTTCATGTATTTTGGAACTAAATTCATGTATTTTAAAAACTTTGTTGTGCTTCTTGGATTAGGAATATTTCAGAGAAAGGCTTTATCTTACATTGATTAGGAATGTTACAAGAGAAAGAAAATGGCCGAATCTAGTCTTGGATATCTTACAACCATAAAGAAGTCATAAAACATAGAGTGGATATCTTACGAGAAGGATGAAGGAGTCATAGAGTAGATATCTTACAAGATAGATAAGATAAGTCCTAAAACATATCTTACAAACATGATTCAAACTTATCTACTGAACCCTAATCCAATCCCGAAGACTGGCCACCAAATCCTTCAGGTTTTGAATCTCAACATCTTGGTCCATCGTCATAATCCACAGCTCAGCAATGTGGTCTTGAGCTAGAAACTTCTCCAACTGCATCTTTGTCTCAGCCAATTCTGCCTTTTGGGCATCAACCTCCTTCTTTAGTTATCAACAGTGAACCTTAGATTCTCACATTTCCCTTGTATTGCGTGATCCCAACTTAGCCGGCGATGCATGTTATCATTCTAGAAGTAAAACATCAAGTAATAAGACTACTTACACTAATTAAACAAGTTACATTTTACAGTTTACACATAACTTGTATTCACAACAAGTGAAGTAAACCTTGTTCATAGGTTTATTTGTGCGCTCCATGTAGATTTTTCCACCACATAGGAATTTTTCTATAATTCTCTAGTTACTGTCGGCTAATATCCATTGGCGATCCATGTACGCACTCAGATTTTTCATCTCATCTTCGCGAGTTTCCTCATCAGAGGTTTTGTAGGATAGGGCAGACACCATTTTTGCCTAAATCACAAAAGAATTGAAAACAAGATTTAAGATCGGCTAAACCTTTATCAGGTAAAACGAATAGGAATAGAATCGGGTAAAAATAATTATTAAAAACAAGAGCTTACCGATTTGGTTGAGATATGCAAATCTAGGTCGCGAGAAGAGAGAGGATAAGAGAGATGGGAGAGGAGCAGAAGAGAGAAAAAGAGGATTGAAGGGGAAAGTGGGTTTATAGTGATGAGATGGGAGAGAGAAAATTTAAAATAGATTAAAAAAATTAATTTCGAAAGAAAAATTTTAACTAACGCATGAATTGAATATTGATATTTTCAATGGCCGCCTAAAATTATAACGTACTAAAACTCTAGTAAATGGGTTTACGAAACTCAAAATAGTTATAATTTTTTTTTCCGATGAATTGAAAAAAAAAACATTTTGCACAATTAAAGTTTCAAATATAGATCTTATTCAGAAAGTAACATTGAAAGTTTATGAAATATTGTGTGTCATCTTAATTGAAACTTATTAGTCTATAAAACACATTAAAAATTATTTTTATATTAAAAATAACATTTATTAAGTTTTTCATTCCGTTTTAGAATATGTTTACATTTTTAAATTTTTAACATGATTATAATAAATACTAAACCATATATAAAGCAAATAAAAATATCCATTACAAAAATTCATCTAGTCCGAAATAAAAACACAGTTGTCCAATGTAATACATAGTTTGGAGAGGTAAAATGATTACAATGAATCTTTGAACAACAGATACTCGAATCTACTTTGTCTCCTAACCCTAGGATAATTTTCCCCTGCAGATGGAAACTTTATAATTTCCTTCTTCCTTTTTTAACATTCCGGTCTGGAGGTAAGATCTGTTTGTTTTTGATGTGATTCGGGACTTCCCACTAAGACATATCCGGTACTAAAAAATAATAATGACATACGCGAGTACCCACAACTCAGACCAGTAATATTTAGCATACAACTCCTGCAATATGAAGATTTTACGTGATCTAAACTCTGACTTTCTGTGATAAATGTATACGACTAATGCGTGGAGACAAGGATACTTCTCTACTTCAAACACTCTATAACTATAAGTCAGCAATTCTAAGTCCATTGAATAGGATTTTCCATCACAATCAATAACATTGAATTGAAAACTATTTTATGTCATCACTTTCAACCTCTCAGTAGCAGCCCATGATGAGTTGCATTAAGTTCTCAACAAAAAGCACCAATTTGTTTCCACTCCCGCCAAACGATGTCTCTAACCAACATTCACCAAACCACTTAGCAAATGTTTTCAGGATTGTATTCAACATTGAGATTAATGAGTACTTCCTTGCGTCATTGAACACACTTTTTAGTGATTCAACACTGTTGCTTGTGTCTATGTTGTATCTTTCTCTCGGAAAATGGCACCTTGCCCATTTCTCTTTCTCAGACCTTTCCTCTAGATTCTTAGCAGCAGATGGATATCTCAAAGCAAACACACTATACTCACAATCAAACTCGACAGTATGTATTTCTTACTGTACTCCATGATTTTGGCTGAAACTGTAGCTTTGTTGGCCTTTGGTGTGTGACCTTTCACATTTTGAGACATATGCCATATGCAAAACCCATGATAAGCTTGTGGATAACAATACCTATAGCACCAACTAGCCTCGTGTTCCTACCACTCACAAATACCAAATATGTAGTTTCCTGTATAACCATTTTCAACATCTCGAAAAACCAAGTCTAATTTGCATCATTCTCTCCATCAAGTACACCGTAACCTGAAGGGAAAAATGTGATGATTAGGATCTTGAGCTATTGTAAATACTAGTACACCACCATATATGTTCTTCATGAATGTTACATCCATAATTATCACTTTCCTTATCACCTCAAACCCCTGGATGCTAACTCTCAAAGCTATGAAAAGGTATCTGAATATTCTATTACCATCTACTTTCACACGTGTAATTGTACATGCATTAACCTTCTCTAACATGAACAAATAAGAATTCAACATCTTGTAGCTTTCTTCTGGAGTACCATTCAAATTACTAATAGTAAGTGTCATCCCCCTCCTCGTTGTAGAGTACGATATACTAACACTTAATCTTGTCTTACTAAGAGCTAGAGTGTTTAGTTGTCCAGGGAAATCCTCTTACAATATAGCTGCAACTATTTCTGGTGTGCCTTTCCTCTTCATCTTGCTGCCTCCGCTCTGACTTGCACGAGAACATGTATGCATCTTTGTGTACTTCCTAACTGAGAAGATATTTGTGTTTGCAATCCTTGAAGCTCGTAAACTCCATTGGAAGCCTTCTTTATTACATGCCAGCACCAATCATGATGGATCTTATTTTTTATAGCAAAACAAAAGTTATTGACAAATGATCCCCTATCCACCACTTCTTGCAATGCCTTCTTATCTAGAAATTCCTAACGCATACTCAAACCCAACCCGTCTTCTCATTTTTCTATGAACTGACTACTATTTACAGTAGGTGTAAGCTCAACATATGTATCACTTAACCTTTCTGGTTCTACATACATAATAATAGCATTGAAAGCGATTTCACTTTCATCAATACCATTGCTTATGATTTCACTTTCATCAATAGCATTCACTGCAATTACACCAGCATCACCATCATTGGCTGCTTCCTCAACAACATTGCTTCCCATTACTTCATCATTACACTCATTAAACTCATCATAGTTCTTACCAACAGAACTTCTGCCACTCTCGACACTTGTCCAGATATTATCTCAGACTCGTTCGACCTAGTAACAACCTCCACAAACAATTTACATATGCCTTTGCGTTCATCCCCAAAGGATAAATAACTACACACATCCTCATCATCACAAATACTCATTTTTTCCTCACCTTCAACCATAGGTGCGAAGAAATTCAGTTTCAAACGAATCTTAGTTTCATCTAAACCAAGCCTCTTGTATAGACAACATTCCAACACCGGAAAAGTGATATCCGCTACTGCATGTTTCATACATAGAAGTATAGAGAGAGTGTAATCTTTGTATTTTACCAATAATAATAATAATAATAATAATAATAATAATAATAATAATAATAATTCTGATATGGGCTTTGTAGTGAAATTGTTGAAAGCCCATAATATAAGAAATGCAAGCCCACACGGCCACATTTGCAAATTATTAGGTTGAACCAAGTAGCATAATTAAACCGGGTCGTCCGTCGACATATTCAAATAATTTAAATATAAAAACAAGACCCTACTGTATGTATGTTTGTCCGTCTCCTTCATGTCGTCTGTTTCTCTATTCTCTCTCTCATCATCAACTTGGGAAAAAAAATCTGTGTATGAAATTTTTAAAAAAATTATATGTTACATAAATTCCTCCTAATAATACTCAAATAAATAAATAAAAAATAAATAAAAGGAGAGAGAGTGGAAGAACATGGTCTCCAACTCCGAAGGACAAAATCGAGAGACGCGGCGAGAAATATGGTGATTTGACAAAATTTGTTTGGTTGAGAGAAAGTTCGGAAACCCAATTTTGTAAATTACTAATCTTATTTTGTTAATCTAGTAGTAGTAGTGGTGTATGGGTGGTGGTGGGAATCTCGTCGACGGTGTTCGTCGATGGCTTTTTCAGCGACCTTCTTCTTCTTCTCTTAATAACCACCAAGAACCCATTCTCAATTCTTCTACTTTTTCTAATCCTGGAGATTTTAAAGACCTTATTATTGTTGAAGATCTCGATTTTTCTGGGTTAACGCATATTAAAGTTCCTAAACGAAATCATTTACCTATGGATCCTCACAAGAAGGTACCTTTCGTCTTCTTTCTCTATTCTAGATGATTAGTTGAATATTTTGTTGGGGATTTATAAATGATTTGATTTGATTAGACTTAATACTGTTTGGCCAAAAATGTCATCTTCATCCCCGCTTGTTAGTGAGATTCGAGAGAACTTGCTTTGCTCTCTCTTAATCTTCATTTGCTGGCTCCACAATATGATTACTAATATGAGTTTTGTGTGTTATTTGTTTGATCCTACTGTGTGATTCCATTATTTTCGCTATCAAATCCAAGTAACAATCATGAATAAATTCTTCAGGGTCAGGAGACTGAATTCTTCACAGAGTATGGAGAAGCAAATAGGTACCAGATTCAAGAAGTCGTTGGAAAAGGAAGCTATGGTGTTGTGGCTTCTGCTGTAGACACACACACTGGAGAGAGAGTTGCGATCAAGAAGATCAACGATGTGTTTGAGCATGTCTCTGATGCAACTAGGATTCTTAGAGAGATCAAATTGCTTAGGTTGCTTCGTCATCCAGATATTGTGGAGATTAAACACATCATGCTACCTCCTTCTCGCAGAGAATTCCGGGATATCTATGTTGTGTTCGAGTTGATGGAATCTGATCTTCATCAAGTGATCAAGGCAAACGATGATCTAACTCCTGAGCATTATCAATTTTTCTTGTACCAGCTTCTCCGTGGTCTGAAATATGTTCACGCAGGTTATTTTCTGGTTTTTACATTGTTTTCTCTTGATCCTCATGGTCTTTCTTAATTTATTGAAACATTTAAGGGTCCTGTTTTCAGCTAATGTGTTTCATCGGGACTTGAAACCAAAGAACATTCTAGCTAATGCTGATTGCAAATTAAAGATTTGTGATTTTGGGCTGGCTCGTGTTTCTTTTAACGATGCCCCAACTGCTATATTTTGGACTGTGAGTCTTCTATTTTGAAGAATGAGAAAGCAAAACTGCTCATTAGGTTTCTTTCATAACTTTTTCATTGCTTGTGAATTTACTTCTTTTATATATCTTGTAGGATTATGTAGCTACTCGATGGTATCGTGCTCCTGAACTCTGTGGATCATTTTTCTCCAAAGTAAGAGTCTTTTAACCCTCTTGTTACTTCTCTGTATCAGGAAATGGCTTCTAATTTGTTAATTTGTAGACTGTTGTGGGGCTGTGTGGGTTGATAAGACCTACAATATCAAGCTAAATATACTCGTTTTATATTCCAGTATACACCTGCGATTGATATCTGGAGTGTTGGTTGCATTTTTGCTGAAATGCTTTTGGGTAAGCCTTTGTTTCCCGGGAAGAATGTGGTGCACCAATTGGATCTTATGACTGATTTTCTTGGTACCCCCCCTCCGGAGTCGATATCAAGGGTTAGTTATCTGTAACAAACTTAATGTGTCCCATTCCATGATTTGAGAGTAATGTAATCTCTGTTATGAGTTGACAGATTAGAAATGAAAAGGCGAGGAGGTATCTTAGCAGCATGAGGAAAAAACAACAAGTCCCTTTCTCTCATAAGTTCCCTAAAGCTGATCCTTTGGCGCTCCGCCTTCTCGAACGCCTGCTTGCCTTTGATCCAAAAGATCGTGCATCAGCTGAAGATGTAAGAGTGAAGTAAACATGCTTTATCTACACGGACTAAAAATCTTATATAGATCTTTCTGAATTCCTTATTTACAGGCACTTTCTGATCCATACTTCAGTGGTTTGTCAAATTCAGAGCGTGAACCATCGACACAGCCAATTTCAAAGCTTGAGTTTGACTTTGAGAGAAAGAAGTTAACAAAAGATGATGTCAGAGAATTGATTTACCGAGAGGTAGCTAAAACTAAAGAAAGAAAGCCTGAGACATTTCCTTATATCTATCTGATTTGTTTCTATGTTAGTCGTTTTGTTCTAACAATCACTTATCTTTGGCTTTTTTAAAAAATCATTAGATATTGGAATATCATCCTCAGATGTTGGAGGAATACCTTCGTGGTGGTGATCAGCTTAGCTTCATGTACCCGAGGTTAGCTAATGAACAGTTGAGAGACAATAGATTTTGATAACAAAAAGTTGCGAGATCAATAAATATTTATTGTTGTGAACACGCAGTGGGGTTGATCGATTTAAGAGGCAGTTTGCTCATCTTGAAGAAAATCAAGGTAAAGGAGGAGGAGGAGGAGGAAGAAGTACAGCACTTCATAGACATCATGCGTCTTTGCCAAGGTAATGTCTTTCACATAATCTCCGTCTGTGTTCTCTCTATCTCTGAAAGCAATATGCTTTCTGGTGATTGCGTCTCGCAGAGAGAGAGTTCCTGCTCCGAATGGTGAAAAAGCAGAAGAAAGCAGTGACGTTGAGAGAAAAGCAGCAGCTGCTGTGGCTTCAACCATGGAATCTGAGGAAGCAGATAACGGAGGAGGTTACAGTGCTCGTAACCTCATGAAGAGCGCGAGCATTAGCGGTTCTAAATGCATTGGTGTCCAACCTAAAACTGACCAAAAGGTTGGTTGATAAACAAAGCAAGAACACAGAATCATGTAAGATAAAGTCTTTATCATTTACCATTGTTCTGTTCTTTCTAATGTACAGGACACCATTGCTGAGGAAGATGATGAAACAGTTGCAGAGCTTACTGATAAAGTTGCCTCTCTTCATAATTCCTAAATTAAAAAAAGATTTTAGTTTTTATTTTTTGTTCACGAAAGTTTCCGCGTGGAAAAAATTGGTTTCTCCAATTATTCTCCTCCCTTCTCCAACATCTTATCTTCGTGGTTGGGTTTAATTTGTTGTATTTAATAGTATGGAGGTGAAGAATGAAAACATTCAATAAAAAATCGATCTCCATGTCACTTTTTTGTTTCTCCTTTTATTATAAACAGAGTTCCTTCATTTTACCAAACTGTATTTGCATAAATATTTTGCGTCACTTTCGGTGACAGTTTGTGTGGTTTATATGATCCGGTCCAGATCTAACTGCAATATTGGTGGTTCATAATAAAGGGATAACTGGGTCCAGCATACCAAATGCCACTTTTTTCTTTTCTTTTTCAAAATGACACTTACCATGGCATTTCACATTACTTTTTTGCCCTTCGCATATGTTCGCGCGTAAAATACATGATGCTTACATTTTCGTTATTTTATTTCTACTTCATTATAATATCATCATCATCATCATCATCATCTTTACAAACCTATGTTTTTTAACTTTTATAATATTCATCTATCCATTTATGTTCGTCATTTTCCTTCTACTTCATTATATCTTTCGGCCTTTATGAACCTATGTTTTTGAACTTCTATAATATTCTTCTATCCATTTATTGTTGCCGATACAAGACATGATTTATGTCTTTTCGTTTACCTTTGATTGTATCATAACATCTTTTCTTTTGTTTGCCCAAAAAACCTTTGCTATCTCATTTAAGTTTAAATTTTACTTGACATTATGAATTCTCTGATGAAATTATGTTTTTGTTGACTTTATCGCCGCTTAGTCGAATAGAGAGTGATTTGACTACTTCTATGCCAGATCTCACTTCATTTCCTTTTTTCCTTATTTTAAATTAATTTCTATAATCTCAAATCTGCAATACCACCTTTACTTTATACATTAATAATTTTCTCATTTTATTCCATGTACTAATTGTTCTCATTGTACTCGTCCTACATAATTTTATATTTCCGTGTTTAATTTGTTAGGACATAGACATATCATATATAGACATCAACATAACCGATATAGATGTAGACATAACGCATATAAATATAGACATAAATAAAAAAATATGACGACATTTATAATAGACATAGACATAAAAATAAAGACACGAGGGCGTCCATAATAGACATGGATATAACCACTACAAACATAGATATACACATTATAAACATTCACATAAAAAACGTATCTTTCTTCATAAAAGAAATTTTGTTCACTCTTTCATTCACCCAGTCAAATACTGTTTATAGAAGTATCTCCGGTAAATCAACAGATGGCAGAATCATTCACAGATATGTGACCACTCAGGATCTTGATGCTTCCAACCTAGAGCTAATATTTCTTAGATTTTTGTTTAACTCATTCTTATATTATCTTTGTCTCTTTTGATATTTGAGCCTTCTTAATAATGTTATTGTTTTCTGGCCATTTTAAAAAAACAATGTTGTGTTAGTTGATATTAATTTAATAGAAGTGAAAATTTGTGATTATTATTATAATATACATTTTGTAATATGAACACAACAAAAGATTGCATTGTATTTTCGAGAACAAACAAAGTCGCATATATACGCCTAATTGATTAACCAATATTAGGCTACACTAACTTTTCTTTCCATAAAAAAATAGTAACTTATTTTACTTTTTCTTAATTAAACTACATGTATTTTACTTTATACTTTATATTAAAATATTTATGCCGCCAGCGAAAAAAATATACTTTTATGTGGATCATATCACAAACAGTTTTGACTGATGTCAGTCTTTCATTGAAAGTTTTTAAAACTTTTTTTCGTTTGGCCAAATAAGACTTTTAAGAAAACGAAATCATAAAAAATTATTTGATGTCATAGGGTTTGTGTGACCGAAACGGTGCGATTAAACTAGTGAATCATCTTAGGTACGTTTTTTTCCCGTCAAATACAACTTTATTAATCATGGATTAGTATCATTCATTACAAACGAACATAGGAAAGGCGGACATGAATCAAAGAGTAACATAATCACGAGTATTTCAGTTAATTTACGTCGATCCAAGGCATCTACACACTTATTATATTCTCATGAAGTATAGACGAAGTTAGATTAGTAAAACAACCCACTTCATTGCATAATCGTTGTTAAATATGGATGCAACAAGAGATTGTGAGAAGATTTTTGGATGAAATTTGTGAGAACTAAATTATCTCCTTCAAATACAACCGATCGGTACCCTAACCTCCACGTACATTGCATTGCCCAATGTAATGATGTAGCTTCAGATTCGCGTATAATCCAACCCATACCTGATGGAGCATTTCCTTCATTATGTGATGTATCGTAGTTACATTTCACCCATTTCCCAGAAGGTGGTCTCCATGTACGCACGCTAGGGCGTATTTCCCGAATATTATTTGTTGATGGTTCGATTGCATACAGCCATTCGTAAAATATCATCTACCGCTCGTTGGTAAGTATCATGCACTGTAATATCTTGCTTCCCATAGAGCAAAGACTTCCAACTCTTCCATAATCGCCAAAGAATTATGAATAGAAGACACCTTATCCACTCATCTAAAGAGGCATCTTTGGATATCCGAAACAGAAATCCCATTTTAGTTTAAAGTGATGCATTTGGATCCATGATTGCTAACAGCGGTAGTCCCAACTGTTTCCAAACTGCTAGTGCATAAAGGCAACTAAAAATACAATGATCCACAGTTTCATCTGTTATACAACATCTCACACATTGACTTGTTGCTATAATTCGTCTTCTTTGGAGTTGCTCTCCAATCGATAGAGCATTAGATAACAATCACCACGTAAAATATTGTTATTTGGGCATCAAATTTAGTCTCCACACATCACGAGCTAACTCAGGGAAATCATATAATGGTGGTTGCGTAGTATGTATATTTTCATCAAGTTGACTTGATAACCAATAACCTGATCAGACAGTGTAGGCTCCATGTTTAGTCAAACTCCAGATGTGTTTATCTTCTGATGATTAAGATGTAAGAAAGATCTTCTATATTAAATGATGATCATCCGTGTGAATATATTGATGTAATGCTCGAAGAGATCATTGCCGTGTTGTATCGTTGATCAAATTTGCAACCGATAATCAGGGATTAACCGGGGGGAGAATCACTGGCGCTCCTGGTGGTGAGGTGGGTAGACATGGGTCAGTCCCTATTTGGAGCTTTTTACCATTTCCAATTTGACTTTGTATTCCCTTTCTTAATAGGTCTGTACCAAATAACATTGACGTCCAACCATATGATGGTTGGGTACCTTTTGAGCATGTAGCAAATCTGTATTTGGGAAGTAATGAGCTTTTTATAGTTGATATAGTAGACATTGTGGGCAACGCAACAATTTCCATTTTTGATTAGCTAGCAGGGCTTGATTAAAGGTATCAATATCACGGAAACCTAAACCACCTTATGTTTTTGATTTTGAGAGCTTCTTCCAAGCAACATAGTGTAAGGGTTTTTTGTCGATAGAACCACTCCACCAAGAATGGTGATATTAACTGTGTTAATCTCGTCCCTATTTCTTTTGGCAGACGAAAACAATGCATAAAATAAACTGGTAAAGCTTAAGCAATAGACTTTATGAGTACCTCTCGTCCCGCATGATTTAGGAACTTGTTATGCCAACCTTGCAAACAGTGTTTCACCTTCTCTATAATATAATGAAACTCCCTAAAGATTACGAATCTGGTCCGGAAGTCCCAAATATTTTCCAGCGCCATTAAGATTACGAATTTGTATGAAATTCATAGTTCTATGTCGATTCTGAGGGTAAACTTCACTTCAAAAATGATCTCTGATTTTTCCAAATTTATTAGTTGGACCTGATGCAGCTGCGTATTCATCAAAGATTTGACGTAATGTGATACTATTTTTAACATCAGCTAACACAAAGAACAAGGAATCATCCGCAAATAGTAGACGGTTTACCGTCGGCCCCCTTTTATTGATACGGATACCATTCAGGTTTCCCTTTATCTCTGCTTGTGTAAGTAGAGAGCTAAGAACATCAGAACATAATATGAATAGATATGGAGATAATGGATCACCTTGTCGTAATCCCCGAGTTGGTACGAAGCGACCATAAGAAGCACATTTTATGAGGACCGAAAATGAAGTGCTACGTACACATTCCATTAATAACTTCACGTACCACTGATCAAATCCCTTTTGAATCAACACAGCCTCATGAAATCTCCATTAAACCCGATCATATGTTTTACTTATGTCTATTTTAACAGCCATAAAACTTGTGGAGCACGGTTTCCGAACACGTAAAGAGTGAATAAGTTTGTGGGCAATAAGGATGTTGTCAAAAACATTGCGCCCTTGAATAAAAGCCGCTTGTTGTTCATGCATAATATGTGTTATTATTACCTTTAGTCTCTTAACCAATATCTTCGATATGACTTTGTAAGTGACATTAAAAAGGCTTATTGGTCGGAATTCCTTCATCGTTTGTGGTGTGTTGATTTTTGGTATGAGTCAAAAATTTGTGTGATTCCAATCTTCAAGCATTTTATTAGTGAGAAAAAATTGTTGGACTTCGCGAATGATAGTCGGCCCAACTATTTGCCAATAGTTTTGATAGAAATTGGTCGTGAACCCATAAGGTCCTGTAGCACGAGTAGCACTAATATTAAAGACTGCTTCTCTAATTTTTTCTGATGTAACCTGTTGTAATAACATCTCATTCATGGCCGGTGTAACTACTTTTGGTAATGATGAAAGTGTATGACGTAAATCTGGCGCCTCTGTAGCAGTAAAGAGGTCTTGAAAGTAGTTGATGGCCTCTCTAGCTATTCCCTGATTACCATATACTTGATTACCAGCAGTGTCATTAATATGCAGAATCCTATTTCGAGCTAGTCTAGATTTCATCACAACATGGAAATATCAAGTATTCTGGTCACCTTGTCGCAGCCAATGATTCCTGCTCTTATCTCGCCAATATAATTCTTCATCATAATACACAGCTCGAAGACTCTGTTTTAATTGATAAATTTGTTCATTAGTAGCATATGGATCTGTGTGGGCCAAATCTAATTGGGCCGATATCTCCTTAATGCGTTTTGCGGAATTGAGTTTAGTTGATTGTTTCCATTGTGATAGGCATCATCAGCTTTGAATGATTTTGTACGAAATATTAGAGCCGCCATTAACTGGAGCTTGTGTGTTACGAGACCAGATCTCTGTCAGCTGCAACCTCACGTCAGGATTGTCTCTTAAACGTGAATCATATCAAAATTGTTTCCTAGTCTGCTCCACACACTTATCGATCTTAATAATGGCTGGCCTATGATCAGATTCTAATATTCGTAGATACTCTGTCATTGATGCAGGATACATAGCTTTCCATTCTTCATTGACAAAAACTCTATCAAGCCAACATTAAACCAGATGTGAATGTCTTTTTCCAGCCCACGACATATTATTCCCACAATAATCCAGATCATGTAAATTACAATCGCTTATCATTTGTCTAAATGATGATAAGGTCCTTAGTTCACAAGGCGAACACCACGTTTATCACTCGGATTTAGAATCAAATGAATGTCTCCACAAAGCATCCAAGGACCCATTCGAGATGTATTTAATCTCTGTAAACGTTCCCAAAGATGATGTCAATGTTGTTGTAATGGATGACCATACACGAAAGAACAGTAGAAAGACTCATTTCCTTTATTTATTTGATAATCAATGAGTCTAGCATTATCCAGAAGGATACAAACAACGACTTTAGCATTCCGCATTAGAGCAAGAGCACCACTAAGACCCTTCGGTGGGACACACCGTACATTATGATAACCTAACAATGCAGCCATATCATAAACTACATTACTACTATTTTTTTTGTTTCTACTAAGAAGATGATATCCGGATCAAAAGCGCGCTTCAGATCCTTGAGATGCCGAACTGTCAGGGATCCTCTCAAACCCCGACTGTTCCAAAAGAGTACACTCATGGTATCTCTGGTGGCTTATGGCCCACCGAACCATCACCCGAAGTGTCATTATCAGCCACGACAAAGGCCGTTTCACCATCATTAACCAGAGTGTAATACCACTTACGATGATCCATGGCACCTGAATTCAAACGAGTCCGCTTGGTGTAATTCTCCACAATATCACTGTGACTTGTTATCTGACGATAGCCACTATAGATAAGAATTGGATTTGCACCAGAGGAAACAACCTGTGGATCATGTGCTGCCTTGTTTTTTTGTTAGATGGTGAGGCAGAATCGTTATCAGTGGTATTGGGATTACGGTTCATTGTAGACTCAGTACCGTCTACATTATCTGCAATTGGAGAAGCATCCGGGAGGGTTTCACCATCTTCACCATCCTCACTTAGGTCTTCATCATCATCAGCATCATCCGGATAAGGCACCGTACGTGACAGAGGACAGTCAGCCGCATCATGTATCAAGAGTCCACAAGTTACACAGAAGTTGCGTAGGCGTTCATAACGTAATGTGAGAGTAACCACTTCAGCACCAAAGGAAAATTGTCATTTAAAGAGTAAAGGTTCATCAACGTCACACAGATCAGAAGAATCTTGACATCCTAGCTTTTAGCTCGATACAAAAAAGTATGTAGGTCAGTTATTCCACTAATGTCGATCTTTTAGTTAGCTCCAAAGTCAACGGATTTTCATCTTACTATAAATTTCATTGTTGTCAAGGCGTATGCGAACGTAATCAACGATAAACAACATTCCTTGTACCGAAATTAGTTTCCAGATAGTGTCCTAATTGGGCTCCAATGTAACCCACCATCGCCGCAGTCAGAAAACGCAAGGGGATTCTACTTAGTTGAACCCAGAAAGGTATGAATCTCTTGTCGTTTTGAGTGTTTGGATTCCATTTTTGAACCGTCAGCATTCAATCATTAAATGACAACGGTCTTTGTTTAATGACGGTATTCATGGATTTATCAGATGGGAACAGAAATTGAACCCGTTTGTTCTCCAATATGCAGCTTGTGACCGCATCTACGTGGCCCCACAGGCGTAGCAACGCCGCCGCCATTGCACGGAGGTTCTTCTTCTTGGGATTCACTGGCATCACAATTAGACTGTAACAAGTGGACGATTATGCTGATTGACAGAGATCGATTGGTAGAAGAACTGGATCCTTATCAACTCCAATTGAACAATCCTGCAATTTTCGCCTTATTTCACTCATTGTATCGTTAAGATGTAGAGAGACACACTTCAATACAAGAGAGAAGAAGAAAACGCAGATGTTAAATAAAGTAATCCCGACAGTTATCAGGAAGTTAACATCTGATCTAACTGCTGGTAACCAGCGGAGAAACCGCTCCGAAGAGAAGATATACTTGCGGAAAAAGAAGAGGTGTAACCGCCCTAGAGAGGGAAAGAGTAGAGAGAGAAACATGCGCTTAGAGGTAGACTAAATTCTCATCATCTTAGGTACGTATAGTAACACCATTATGAAAATTCAGAAAAATATGAGCAGTTGAAATAAAAATCTTTTAAAAATGACCATTTAAAGATAGCAGTTCATAAAAGAGGTTTTGAGGTGAAAATTATTTAACGAGTAATGTCAATTGCTAACATTACAATGATTGAATAGTATAATGACATTAAAACTAGTACGTAAATCGATTTAAAATTATTATTCAAAAAAGCAATAATATATATATATATATATTAAAATTTATATAAAAATAAATATATAGACTACAATTAGTAATTTAAAATAATTTTTATATATTCGCAAATGACTATTTTCTAAATATAAATAAATATTTCTACTTCTTTAATCAAAATGTGAAACATATATTCTTCTTAAATCATATTTATGCATAAAATGTAAAAATAAATATTTGTATTTGTATTTATAAACGATGATCATTCCCCACCGAAAATTGCTCCAAAAATGGCTTAAATAAGTCCAAACGACCGCTTGACAATGTCGTTTCCAAAAAATCGTTTCAAACAAAATATTGGGTTCTAGCAAAATAAGCATATCATTTTCAAACGATCTTTTAAAGGTAACTAATCAACCTTATATATTAAAGCGGATGACACTTACATTTTAGACTTTAGTTGATGTGTATTTATTATATGATAATATTAGTGTGTTTGAATGGTTCAAAAACTATTAAAACTTAGATATAACACACTAAAGACAAAAGTCCTCTCATCTCTCGCTTCGGTACGCTTCCATGAAGACACTGTAACTGCCGCCGATCTCCTTTTCTAATGGTCTACCGGCCTGACCACCGCTAGAAAAAGAAGCCCGCTTCTTGACGGTTCATACCTCCAGTCGTTCACCATCACCGCTTATTAACACGCCAGATAAACTGGTTTAAAGATGCCCATGTACCTTCATCATTTCAATCATCTCTGCTCCATACCTGCATATCCGATCTCCTCTGTGTTTTGCACATGCATGGCCTGAGGAGCTACGGTTTGGTGCATGGCTATCGTTGCCACCATGGGTCAGTTCTCAGGCTGATCAGTCATGGATCTGAAGCCAATTTTAGATTTAGAATTGTGACGGCGTCCACTAGTTTTATGGTTTGATAGTCTATTTGGCTTGGTTTCTCGATGCTACGTCCATTTTCATCTATTTTGGATGCTCGGTTTTAGCAAAGGGATGGTTTGGAGATTATGGTTCGCTCGACTCTTTCTAATTGTCCTTTCTCTGGAGCTTGTTTTGCCGGTTTCTCCTCCAATATGGTCGGTTTTAGGTTTTATTGCTTTTAGTTTTCTTCTTTTCTACTTTAATTACTGTATAGATACTATTCCGAGTACTATTCTGATACCTTCTAGTGGGCATCTGGTATTTTTTTTCCTTTTCTTTGGCTTTTTGGTAACATCTTGATGATGAAAAGCGGTTATTCTTCACCATGATTCTCTCATCCACGACAAGATTTTCACTGCTCCATCGAGTGCAAGCGCTCTTGTGAAATGAAGATTAAGGCTAATGAAGTAAATCTTGATTGTGTTGGAGACATAGATTGAAGATGAGAAGAATAGGAGAATTTGATCTTTTGAATTAATACTTCGGAAAAATACATCAAAAGTTTGGTTCAAAAATCATAGAGAAGAACAGTGGTTCTGGTGAAGTCTTTATCGATGGTTCACCTAAGACCGCATGTTGGTACTCATTCTCAGCCAACACGTGACAGATCTTTTTCGAGCAACGTGGTTATATCGCCACCTCAAAATCTAGAATGTTTTTTTATTGGGCTTTTTGTTTTAGGCCATCATATTTGAAATCTATGTTTTTTTATCTAGGCTAAATCTTTTAGCTTTTATAAGGTTTGGCAACCTGATTGCCCTTTAAACTTAACTTAATATAACATATGTTATGGGAAAGAAATTAGCCTATGATTTGGACCAAATAGTATCTTTTAATCTAAATCATTATTTTTTGTATATTTTAAAATCCTGATAATGAATTTAAAAATCTTAACAACTTCTCATCATAAAAAAACTCAATTGTTTTAATTGAATATTGAAAAGAAATGTATGCTCAAAAAATAGTTCGACCTTTTATTTATTTCTTTTAGAAAAAATAATATTTTGTTAATCCTAAGGATACAACTGATTTGAAATTAATCTTATTTTGAATTTTTCTGATCTATATAACATTCTGGACTCAATACCAACTAAAAACATCATGTATTACACTTTTTGGTATTCGGATATTGGAGTCGGTTCCTGGTAAACTCTATTTATGTTTAGAAATTTCAAGTATGTAAATTTTATACCCATTTATGACCAAGATATATATATATATATATATATCGATCTGAGTTTGGCTCAGGTTTAAGTAGTATTCGATATGTCTACATGTATTTGGATTAATCAGGTACTCATTCAAGTATCAATTTTGTTCTAGATATTAACCGATATCAGCGGGTATAGATGAAGAAGATCCATCGAGTATTTTTTTGGTTCCATGTCCTACCTAATACCCAATCTTTCAGATTGGTTTTGGTTCAAATTTAAGGTATCAAATTTTATACTTTGGCCTAATGTAATGTATGTATCACACATATGATTTTATTATTATCACACATATCTCTATATATTAAGAGGGAATCTTATTTATGATTAGAGCATTAGTTGATGTGTTGTTTACAGGTAATGTCATTGGAAAAAATCAAATAAGACATTCACAATAAATATGAGGATAAAAAAGTCCATAATGCAAAATATGAAATTAGCCTATAACTAGAATCCGAAACATAAGTTTTAATCTTCTAGCCGTTTAAAATTCTGATAACAAATCAACACTTTTTCATTATCAAAAAAATAATATATTCTAATAGATAAAAGAACAAAATCAACAACTTCCTATATTTGTTCACCTCAATATATTATATTCTTAAATACAGAATTACATATGTACATAAATTATTAATATATAATTATATAATTATTTTTTATTGAATAGAACAATCAAATTCTACATTATAACATGACTATAATCTTTGTATATATTGAAACAAAAAATTAATAATCATAAACTAGACTAACAGTTCGAAAAAATACTTATCTTGTTTTTATCAAACAGTTTGGGTTATAGTTATATATATGCACAAATATTTTATTATTATTAGTATTATTATTATTATTATTTTAAAGAGGTTTCAAAATATCAAATGCTTGAATACAATATATTATTTGGATGAGCTAACTTTACTGGCAATATCTCAAAGTAGGTGAAATCTAAGATGTCACCAGTTCGAGTTTGAAGGCTTTCCCTATCTCCACGGAAATTAGGATTTCGATTCGAGTTTCACGGTTAACAGAAAAACACATACAAAATATTTATTTTGTATTTTAATAGTTTATATTTTATTTAATACATTTACCAATCTCGGTATTTCAGAGCTTTTTAAAAATAGTTATGAAATTTAATTATGAATGTTTTCTAAAAGTTAGAAAATTTTATCTATTACTCCTATATAACTAGAATGATTTAGGTGAATAACCAAAATGTTTGTGTTAATTAGGTAAGTGTTATGTGTTTTATTAAATTAGACAAATTTCACCTATGATTTATACAACGGACAAAACTACCCTTAAAGAAGTTTACTAAGATACTTCAACGATAATGAGATCTTGCATATTAAATAACCAAATATTCTGCATTAAATGAACGAAGAAATGAGTTGAAGTGTTTTGTGTCTTAAACGTTGAATTTGTTTGTCTCATAAGGAAAATTACATGAGAAATCAATGAGATAATATGCATTAATGGCTTTGTTACCAAAAGAGGCGTTTATCCGATAAAAATATTGAGCAAAAAGACTTAGTATATAAAAAACAACTCAATTTGAATAAAACCAGGGAACATCACAGATGAAAATTATGATTTAAGTATAATGTTAGCAATCATTTGTTATGATATCATCTAAAACACATGTTATCGTTTGAGTACTTGGTTTTATAGTCAGCCAAATTCTTTTTGGTCTTACACATGTCATTTGAAATTGATCACATCTTTACATATTTTAACTTTTAAATTGATTTCATTCTTTTCCCTTTTATTTGGTATAAGTATTTTCTCTTAAGTATAATGTTATCAATATTGAGTAGAGAGACTTATCAGGTAACTGAAGAACACAAAAGTTTATCGGATAGAACTATTGAGACTTAGCTGATGACAAATGATTAAATTCGAATGAAACAGGAAGCATCACAAATGGTATTTAAATGTAATGTTAGCAATCATTAGTTATGATCACTACAAGAGATATGGTCATTCTTAGCTCATGATTAGCGCTCTCACAAATAATGTATAGCTTATTCATAAACGCTATGTCTTCGGGAGCTATAATAGAGTTCATATATGTTATAGCGTTTCCTGGTGGTGCTATCATATGGCAATATATAATAGTGTTAGGATTTTGCTGTTATTTATTGTTTTATAACACTTTTTATCGCTGTGTGATTGTTTTCTGTAGCATTGTTTCAGTGTTGGAAGATTTATTTTTGTAACATTTGTTATCTGCTGTAATCATTAAAACTATGACTATAATGATGAGCTATGACTTAGTTTGTATTGCTAGTGGTTCTGGTACAATAAATGGCATTTGTTTGTGCTACTTTAAGGTGATAATTAACATGTAATGCATTAAGAATTGAGCAAGACACCAAATAAGAAACTGCTTTATATATATTAACCAAAAGATCACTAATCCGTACATGTTTTCTCCAAAAGACTACATTACATCAAAAGTCATTCTTATCATATCAATATTATCCATGATAAAATTCTTTCATATTAAAATATGTTCCATACTTTTCTAAATTCATCTTTGTACAACATAAGTCAACATGATTACAAAGTACAGGTTCAATAGATAATCAGCTTGTCCTATGGCCATGTTATAGTTGTACGTCATGCATCTACCATGTATTCTATCTCAGAACAAGGCCTCCAAATTGCTGCATCTATGACCTTCACCACATCTACCCAAACCTTAACATCATTTGGTCCGAGTGGAACGAAATGAACTTTATGTTCTGGATCATTCGTAGCCCAATGTCCCTATGCAACAACCCTCTGTTTCCCACTAATATCCATGAGTTTTCACCTTTGATTTGCTTCTTGCTTCTTACGCTGCAAACATGTATATGTTAGTTCAACAACTGACCAAACTTAAAAAATTAGTAAGATTTTAAACATATATTACTGGAGATCTTCGAACAAGTGATGATGGTAACACCTTTTTTGTCTTCTTGATAGGTGCTGGTGGAGTTACTGCAGTTTTATCGAGCTGTGTTAATATTGGTTCCATTTGCTCTATCTAGGGTTGAGACTATAAACTTTCACGTGAAGAGTATGGGTTTTCAAACACTACACTAGTGGCAGGCAATGCTACAAATCAATTGAAACAGTCCTCAAGTCTGCTAACATCTATTGTAGGTCTCCACGGAAAAGTCTCAGGTTCCATTACAGCATCAATGAATACCTTCACTGTATTGGGTCCTAGTGGGAGTCCATCAACCATTGCTTTTGGTTCTTGTGTCTGCCAACACCCTTCCGCAACAACAACTTCTTTGTCTCCACTCTAATCCAGTAGTTTGCACTTATTAGTAGAAGTGTCTTTTCCCTATACAAGATCACCAAAAAGTTTTGCATCAATATTTGAATATGAACAAGGTACTATTGCAATAAGAAAATACCTACCACATGCGTTATTTCCTCAAATTCGGACATCATATCCAAGAGAATGCAATTTTTTGATGGCCATGCAATAATTTGACCCATAGCTTCATCAATACTAAACATGTTAGTTGCAGGTTTCAATAGGAATGCTTCTAGTTTTGTAGCAGTTTCCACTAGTATCTTGACTGCATTAGGGCCTAAGGGAATGTCATTTACAAAGTCTTTAGGATCAGACAATAAAAGACGTTCTTCAACAACTCCTTCATCCAAACCAAACCACTCAACAACCAAACACTTTGGATGTGATCGTTTGTTTACACTCTAATTAAAACAAATTCACAGGCAAACAGTTAGAAAGTAAACTGAACTTAAATTTAAACACTAATATGTTCTCTTATATATTCACTTACTCTTGGAGCTGAGTTTTCCCCTGTTTCAGCTTCTTCTTTCTGTGACATTGAAACTTGGACTTTCAATTTTTATTTACACATACACTTTACCATAAAGTTTGAAAAAGGTTTTCTTACCTTGATATGTGCAATTTCAGCTTCTAAATCTTTTAATTTCTGCTGTAAAGTGATCTGATTTTCTTGTATTTGAGCCATACTCTTGTTCTTCACTTGAAAGAAAGCAAGTTTGATCATGCTCATTCCTCTTTCCATTGCTCTAAGCCGACCTGGCTTGTCAGGTCCCAGAACCTGAGAAAAACCATCTTCTTTCAGATTTGATGATGTAGGAACATTACTTTGTATTTCACCTGCCTTCATCTAATACATAAATAACAAAATTCAAGAAATAAATTAAACAATTCACAGCATAACTACATAAAACAACAGAACTATATCTACCACAACTTACAATCTTTTCAGCTGCATTAGTGTTGACTGGTGTACCTCTTTCTTAGTTCGTGACTTAATCCAGACCTTGAGTCTTGTCACTTGAGATGGTTCATCACATTCCTTTTTCTATATAAATATACATCAGCAACAACAATAGATTTATATAAACGAATCAGACGCAACAAAATATATACACTAACCATGTCTTCTGTTAGTCTAATCATTCCTCGACAGCTACAAGTATAGGAAATCTGGTTACGCCTACGCTCCTTATATTTATCACTTATAGCCTATATATACATACAATAAGTAATCACAATTATTGACAGCTCTTAACATCTCAAAAACAAATTTATATAAAATATGATTACCTTAAAGGTATTGCTTGTTTTCAGTCTGACAAAATTCCTCCATTCGTTGATTGAAACATTTTTGGCCGCAAATTCATTCTAGCATGGTTGTTAGGAGCATTCCTAATCTGAATAACAACTTGTGATTTAGATGCTTTCCATAAACATCTCATCTGTCTAAGTACTCCTCTTTGTTGGTAATCTTTATCTAGTTCAAATCTGGCCTTCAGTCACAATACAAGAACATCATATGGTGAAAGATTTAGAGTCAATTAGTTATATAACATGTAGTCATATAAACACCTGAACTGATTTCCATAGAATAATCTTGATATCCTCACTCACTTTTCGCCAATCTTCAATGGTAAAAGGTACATGTTCACACACCAAAGGACCTACATAAGAAGACAATATAACTGATCCACCTCCACAAGGTTCTCTCAAGTCAATGAAGTCAACTCTCTCTCGAGTATTAGGATCTTGTGCTATATTTTTCATTCTGGTTGGTCCACAACGTCTCTTAGGCTGAGGTTTCACTGTGTTATGCTCCTTATCAATCCCGGCTGCCACATCTCTCTTCTTCTCCATCCTTATCATTACGAGTTTCTTCACCATCTAATTCATTAAAAGCTTATAAAATTACACAAAAAACGTATCAAACAGTTAGTGAGCTTATCATCAGGTACATGTTCACCATCTAATTCATTACCAGCTGCTACTTGATCTATTCCATCGAGAGTTTGACCCTCTACTTCTTGTTCCACTTGATCAGCATCTTTGAAAGTCTGCTCCTCCAATTCTTGTTCCACTTCATCAGCAGATTTGAAAGAATGATCTTCCAATTCTTTTTCAACTTCATCAGCAACTTTGAAAGTCTGATCTTCTAATTCTTGTTCTATATATTGCTGAGTACTTAAGTACTCGACCTCATCTACTTCTAAAGCCTTCTTGCGTTTGTTTGTCTTCTTCTTTGGTCGATCCATCAAATATTACATGAAAACATTACAAATTTAGTTAGTTAAATACAATTGACATAGTAGAAACAGACATAGTAAATGCATTCACAAATAGACATAGTCATATAAAACACTTAGATATGGCATTCACGTTCAGTTCTTGCATTCTAGACGTAAATGCCTTCACAATCACTTTTGGTATTTTGAGCTTCATCTCTCAAGTCATCGACATCCATGTCAACAACTGCAGGGAAAGGACCTATATCTATATCTCCATGTTCTGCATTGCCCTCTCTATAACTTCTAGAAGGACACTTCATAACAACATACCAAGTAGACAACTCATTCTCTCTAGAGTAAAATATTTGTTTGGCTTGAGAAGCTAATATGTAAGGATCTTTTAAAAAGGATACTTCACTGTGGTTCATGTTAACAAGTGTGAAACCGTCTTCAACTTTTACACTATTGCCTCTTACTGCCTATTTACATCTGAAAACAGGGACATAAAATATATTGTAGTCCAGCAATATAATGTCAAAAACTTTGCCATAGTATGATACTAATTCAGCAACTTGTGATGTATCCTTTGCACTTGATCTACACATAGTTGTCGCCTCATAACATGCCCCACTGTTCTGACTTTGTTTACCAGTTAAACTTGTATGAAACCTCTGCCCATTAAATATATAACTTGTATATGATCTGGCCGTATAACGTGGACCATATGCTAACCGCTTGAGAAGTTTTCCATGATATTCTGAATCAATAGGTACCTAAAGTTTAAAATATAAGTCACTTATACTACTATTGTTCAAACTAACAGACTATTGTTCACGAAAAAGACATATTACATACATGTTCTTTCAACCACATCGGAAAATTCTTTGTATGCATATTCCATAGTATGGTATTATTCCGTTGATACCTAGCATTGCTGTCTTGTAAATGTTGTAGGTGCAAGATTATTACGAGAAAGGGAAGAAAGAATTAAATATTTTTTATTTTCATAACTTTAGTGTACATATACAAGTTTTAGAACAATTACTTACTCTATAAAAGGATCCACCACTGCTGTATTCTGGATGACAACAAGATCAACAGTTTTCCTCTCTGATTTAGTAAGCGTTACAGACTTAGCTGCTGATAGTGGGCGGCCCTCTAAGATGGAAATGTTCTCATACTCTGTATTCCTATCCAACTTTTCTACTACATTTATTGTCTTTTAAAATATCAATGCAGAATTGCACACATTTTTCTGCAAGATACAACTCAGCAATACAGTCCTCTAGTCTTGCATGATTTCGTAGATAGTCTTTCAAGACTTTCATGTACATGTACAAGGAGTCAAATATACATTTCAGTGTATTTTACATTTTAAGTAAAAATGTATAAGTAGTTGCAAATAGTACCTCTCAAATAGATACATCTATCTAAAATGGACAGGACCCCCTAATCTTGCTTCTCTCCCTAAATGAACTGTCAAATGCACCATGATATCAAAGAAGCTTGGAGGGAAAAATTGTTCAAACATGCATAATGTTTCCACTATTTCAGACTCGAGTTGTGTAATCTTCTCAACATCAATTACATGCTGACAGAGATGATGGTAGAATGTGCATAATCTTGTAATAGCAAGTCTAGGACCTTTAGGTAATAATCCTCGCCGAGCAACAGAGAGAAGTTGTTGCATCAACACATGATAGTCATGTCATATAAGTCCCATTACCTTACAATCATCTAATGTCACACACCTTGAAGTGTTAGAACAGTAGCCATTGTTCCAAAAATGCATCAGATCCTCAATGAGAGGTTCTAAGTACACATCAATGCTGTTTCCAGGCTGATTTGGGACATGGATCAACAATATGAGCATTATATTATCTTTATTCATACATAAATGTGGATGCAACTTATAGTTCACCATCAGAATAGGCCAACAACTATATATATTGTTCTTCATATTAAAGGGACTAAAGCCATTCATAGAAAGGCCTAGTCTGATATTCCTTGGTTCAACAGCAAATCTGGATACTTGACATCCTTTTGAGCTCAAGTAACATAATTTACAGGATGACGTATTTTACCATCGCCACTTTTATTGCTAAAATTCCACCTTAGTTCCTTAGCCTTTTCCTCAGCTCTAAACATCATTTTCAGCCGTGGAATTATTGGAAAATATCTTAAAAACTTTTGTAGCACACCCTTCTTTACAGCTCATGTGTGTGCATTACTCTTCCACCTTCTTAAGTGTCAAATTAAATTCCCTCCAAACATGATTTATTTTCCCTCTCTACTATTAATATGCATAGCGTCAATAAAATACTATTATATTGATATCAAAACCCAAAAAAAATCAACGATAGCATTTGTAGAAAAGTCGCTATAACATTATGCTATCAATACCAAAATTTTTTGTAGTGGATATCATCTAAACGCATTTTGTAATTTGAGTAATTGGTTTTATACTCAACCAAATTATTTTTGATCTTATATATGTCATTTGAAATTGATCACATCTTTACTAGATTTTGACTTTAAAATTGATTTTATTCTTTTCCCTTAAGTATAATATTATCAATATTGAGTAGAGAGACTTAGCAAATAACAGAAGGACACAAAAGTTTATTGGAGAAAAAAATTGAACAGAGACCTAGCAGATAACAAACGACTGAATTCAAATAAAATCAGGAAACATCACAAATGAAAATTGTGATAAGAGGATGATGTTAGAAATCGTTAGTTCTGATATCATCTAAAACGTACTTTATCATTTAAGTCCTTGGTTTTATAATCAACCAAAATTATTTTTGAATACCTATCATTTAACATTGGTCACATTCTTTACATATTTTGACTTTTAAACTGGTTTTATTCTTTTTCCTTAAGTATAATGTTACCAGTATTGAGTAGAGAGACTTAGCAGTAACAGAAGGGAACAAAAGTTTATCGGATAAAAATATTGATCAGAGAGACTTAACAGATAACAAACGACTTGAATTTAAACAAAACCAGGGAACATCACGGATGAACTTATGATTCCAGCTTAAATGATAACAAGTAATTTTGATTATAACATAAAGATACCCAAAACAAACGCTTTCAAATGACAACAATAAGGCCTTGGAGCATCTTAACCCCCTTCACATCGATAGAGTAGGATTTGTAAGATAAACATGCAATTGACACATTTTAGATGATAAAAAACCATGAGATGACTAACACCAACAAGGAAGAATATGATAACTTAAGGATTATTGAAACTTTTAGATGATAATACAAAAGGCAAGTGATCCTTGAAATTATTTAATTGGCAACTGATTTTAGCTGATAATCAATAAAATCCTGCAACATCCAAAAAATGACTTTATATCGATTGATAGCTTAGGCCTTACAAGAATCTTTTGATGATAACAAAGATATAAATAAACTTATGAGACTGACAAAAAAGGGACTAAGCAAAAGAATAAAAACCAACGACACAATGATAAATCTGAAATCACACTACAAAAATCTTGTTACATGTTAACCCCATTTATTTGGTGTCCCCAACATGAGAACAACAAAAGACGATAAGTAGTTGACGACTAGTAAATCCACCAACGTAGAATGACTTCACAGAAAAACAGACAAACAAAGAGATCAAAGAGCGAAGAAGACGATATATAGATGGCTAGGAAATAGACAAACACTATGAACTCAACAACACAAGGAGAAAATACAAAACAAAAAAAATAAGAGAAAGGGAAATTTGGCGTAAACAACTGTAATTAATACCTAAAATCTATAAACCCAAAGAGAGAAGAGATGGGAAACTATAGTTTGCCAATAAAATAAGAAATAATGGTAGACCAATTAATTAGGTAACTGCGAATGGTGCTTCTGATATAACGATAGACAGCCCGAGAGTTTCATGATTTTAGGGAGATTACAATTGTAAAAAGGAAAGAACACAAAACGAGACTTTAGAGTTGAGAGAGAATGACAACCAATGGAAAAGGTTTGAAGTAGAGAACAAATTTTCTTATTTAAGTCTAGTGCTAAAGATAGTAATGCATGCAAATAATGTACACTAATTGATTTCTCTCTCCCAACATAAGGGCAATTTGGTCTAATATATGGTGAACAGATTGCTATGAAAGTAGGTCTTGCTACACAGCTAATTACTATTATGACATGGCTATTGGGCCAAATTGTCGTAATAACAATGGAGTTCAACACATTCTCTTTCTGCAAAAATTGATATGGCTGCATAGAGAGCTGGATTTGATTTCATTAGTTTAAAACATTTGAATACAACACTGATTTTACAAGATCTCAATTAGGGAAAATTGGTTATGTAATTATACATATATTTGAAATATAGTAAAATTTTATTATAAAAGGTTAAGTAAGAGATAACAAAATTATTGTGTGAATTTCACAATAATATGATGTAAATATCAAACATTTTATTTTTAGGGGTTTCGAATTAGTAAAAGTTCAATTATATAACTAGGAGTAGTGATAATTTCCAAACCAAACAAAAATTGTTGAACCCAAATCGATATTTCGGAAACCAAATCCAAAGCAATATATAAAATCAACCGAATAAAATGAAATCCTTAATACCGAATTAACCGTTCCTGAACCGAACGAAACCCGAATTATATAAAACCGAATCAAACTAACTGATATTAATAAAATTATAGAAATATGTTTTTAATATATGAAAAATACACTATCTTAACTAAAGTTAATTAGTTACTTTTTAAATTTAGATTGTATTGTTAAAAACCTAATATAAAATATAATCTGGTCATAAATATATTTTATATTTCTTAAGTTACAAAAATCATACCCAAACTCAAAATCGAACCAAACCAAACCGAATATATGTTATTTACCATTCAATTTTTTATTAATTTCAAATTTCTCAAACCAAACTAAAATCGTTTAATCGAACGTGTAAACCTATATATAATTATATGTACATTTGATATTAAGTAAAAATGTTAAGTAAAAATAGATAAAACGTCATTATATGAATTCCAGATTAATATCGTTAGAACCGATCTTAGCATAATGAGTACTAAAACGAAGGATCCTGACTAAAAGAATGAGAGAGAATGGGTAAGGACACTTTGTAAATTGGATTGGGAGCAACAACTAGTCAACTAAGAACAAGAAGAGATGATTGCCGACTTGGTGTTCTTATTAGACTTAAGTATGCAAAAAAGCGGATCCTTTTTTCAAAGGATTGTGCCTCTATTAATAGTTTACAGAGGCGGTTACATGTGTAAAAAATAAAAGAAGATTTATAATTCTTTTGATAAGATTAAATCTGTTAAGATTCGTGCTAGATTTGCAGAAATTTTCCATGTCGGAACAGGAAAATTTCTATTTATTTGTTTTGCTAATGTGTCATTCCGAGAAGAGACTTTTGCCGAGTCCAATATATTATCCAAGTTTAAGACTTAGTGCTTGCAACCAGGTTTTTCTTTTGTATCCGACCCATTGTTTTCGGTGGATCGAAGTAGGATCTCGGATCCACCTCCAACAATTGTCCCACCCGTCCAAACTCGGAAAAGTTTGGTGCCAAATTTCCGAGTCAGAAGGTTTTTCATCTTCCAGAATCTTCAGTCCTAGTGTTAGTTTTCAAATGGGCTAGTCGAGCATTAGCCTCGGTTTTATGCGAATCATCATTATTACAGCGTGGCCTCGCTTTGATTACTCCCCGCTTTGTTATTATTACTATTTCGCATCGCTTCAGATTCCATTAATTCCCTATAAATACCATGCTTCTTCTCCTTTTATCATTCAATTTTCATCTGCGCAATTTTACTTAACGATTTTCAAGTTTTTCTATTTTTAAGTTTTCTTAAAATTTTCCTAACTTCTTTTTCTTCTTTCTTCTTTGAAAGATGGGTTTCGATGATTGCAAGCTTCCTAATGTTGAAGCTGGTGTTAACTCCGCACTGGAGGGTTTAAACTTTTGATTTTCTAGAGGACCTTCAAGGGTTTCTGAGCCCTTAGTTGCTTCATCTCGGGACATTGTTGAAGTCCCTTCTGGATCTGGTCGTAGAGATTCACAGCTTGCAAAAAAGGCGAAGGCTGATCCACCGTTCAGGATCGGCTCAACAAGAGGAGGCGGTAGGAGTCGTTCTGTGGGTACTTCTCGTGGAAGGGATAGGGGTATCCCCGACTCCGATGTACCCATTACCATACTAGTCAACATCCAATTCTAGACTTCTGGTCTGAGTGTACTAGCTTAATGAGTAAAATTAGGACTTTGCTGGAGTGTCTCCCCTCCCCAGATCAGATGAAGAATCATAAGGAGTATGAAGAGGCTTCTTACTTGTTGTTCCAAATTCGTTTTAACTTTTGATTGTTGCTTCGTGTTGTTGTCTTGCTTACGACTTTTAACTTGTTGTTTTCTCAATGTTTTTGCAGTTTATCACTTGCCTGAACAACATTATGTTGGTACGAGAGAGGTCTGTTGCCAACCCGGAAAGCGGTTCTCGGAGGAACATGTCCAAACGAGTTGCTCGAAGTTATCTTGAAGTGGCCGAACTTTGGTCTAACCTCTCCGAGGCGGAGAAGGAACTCCTTTGTGTTAAGGACAAGTTGAAGCTTGAGCGTGAAAACGTCCTCAAGTTGGTTGTACGCAATGAGGCTTTATTGGAATTGCTTAAATGTGCCAACTCTGATCAGGGTGCTGCTTTCAAGTTTGCTGAGAAAGTCGACGACAAGGTTCTGAAGCTTCATGCCAAGTTGGACACCATGAGGGGGGACTTTGATTTTCGACTCCGTCAGGCTTTGACTGTTGAGAATTTGAAGGTTTTCAAGGTTTTTCGTGAACGATTGTCTGACCTTTTTAGCTGAATTGCTGCTCGGTTCAATGATCTAGACAGAAACCTTGAGGCATATTTGTTGTACACCTAGTTTATTGGGTCGACAAATGTTCTCCAATTGTTTTCCACTTGGGGAGTCGACATCCCTCCTGCTGTCACCAACTTGATTGCTGCCAAGGTGAACGAGTTCAAGGAACTCGACGATAGGGAGATCTTGATGCCACTGCTTCCGAGGGATTTGGTCGTTCTTATTTTCAAAGTGGGAGAAGCCTCCAATGCTGGTGAAAGTGGACTCCCAGAATCACCGTAACTTCTCTGGTTTGTCATAGTATTTTCTTTGTAATCGCCGCTTGGCTTCTTTTAAAAATTGCACATACTTTTTTACTCGGTGCTTTCTTTTGTAAATATTTTTCCTGTGTAAATGAAATGTCATAGGTTGTTATGAAGTCTGACATGAATTTAATGGAAAATTTGTTTATTTGTTTGACTTGTCATTTTACGAATTCTGGTCCCCGAGGTCCTTTTCTTGTTTTTTGCGCATTTACTCAAGCTTCTTCCCGCATTTAGTTTGATCTCATTTTAGCTTAGAAAGAGAACTTTTCGTTAAGTGGCTTTTAAATCTGAGATTTTTAAGACTCAGTTTAAGTTTAAAAAGGTTCAGAATTGGGAATCATATTCGTAAAATTTTGTCTATGGAATTTCTGATTATCTATGCAAAAGTCAAGTTCTGTCTTTGTTCGAGATTTTTATCTTAGAAAATTTGTACAAAGCTATGCTTTATCGTTAAGTGAAATTTTAATCTCGGAAAATCTGTGAAAAGTTATGCTTTGTCTTGTGACGAGAATTGGTCTCATTAATCTGTATGAAATTATGTTCCATAGTTTTGTGAGATAATCTCGGTAAATCTGTACAAAGTTATACTTTGTCTTTTGATGATAATTGATCTCGTTAATCTGTACGGAACTATGTTCTTTCGTTTTGTGAGAATTTATTCTCGTTACCTCTGCACAAAGCTATGCCTTGTATTTTTGATGAGAACTGATCTCATAAGTTTGTACGGAACTACGTTCTGTCGTTTGGTGAGAATTTGATCTCAAAAGATCTATACAAAGCTTATGCCTTGTCTTTTTTTGTGGAACTAGATTCCCGTCAACGCTACAAGAGGTTAGTCTCGTAATAGTCAAGAATTAGATTCTTGTATAAGTTTTCCAAGGTTGAGCTCGTTGAGTTTAGAACTCGGCTTTCTGGATAAAGATTAGGCCTTTATCAAAGATTTTTGAGATTAGACTCGATGATATTAAGTTTTGTGAGATTGAGCTCAGCGAGTTTAGAACTCGACATTTGAGATAAAGTGATGTGATCGTGAGTAGTACAGAAGCTAAGGAACCGGAGCTGGTAGGACCAATTACACGCTCTAGAGCTAAGGAGATGGCTAAGGAAGCTCACTCACTCATTGCAGAATGATCATTCGCCCCACCAGCTATGCAAGTCTTCAACATCTACACTTTGGAGA
>OVBA01002735.1:0-32288 GCA_900406435.1 Lepidium aucheri
TATTCTTTATTAAATCATTCTTCATACAAATTATAATCTTTGATTTTTCAAAGACAACACAACAACATAATTACAACAAAATGAGCCGACGATTCCGCGTTTGAGACCGCTAATTTTGTGGAAACGGTTTGACAACGTTTACGACACGGTTCCTCCAAAGTCGAGAAATAAGTACAGTACATGGCATCTCCTTCTCATTTGCACAAAATTACACACCTCACCTCTGTCGTCTCCCTACTTCATCATTCAGATTAAGACATCTCATTTTTTTATTTTTCATATTCATCAGATCACGTTTTAATTGTCAGTTTTACCAATCCTCGTAACATAACCACATCAAATATTTATCCCTTAATACTCTTCCATATATATATATATAAATTGATGAAATTTCATTGTATTACTCGTAATTCTTGTTTATATGCATTGAATGAGTGATTATAATCGGTTTTGTGGTCTGATATTGCATCATCATGAATAGGAAAATTATTAAATTACACTTTAGAAATTATTCAACTAAGCGAATCCCTACTCCATACCATTAAACTTTTTTTTTTCAACCATAATTATATTATGAATCAGAATCAAGAGTTAAAGACAAAGATTACATCACAAAATCAACTAGCATTCTCTCTAATGTTACGAGCGAAAGAATCAGCTTTATGATTTAACGATATGAGAATAACAACGAGGGATATGTGATGAAAAAAGGAGCTTAACCTTGAGAACTCCTCTTGGTATGGCAGAAAAGCTGGCCAATCTTCAGGATGGTCAAATATCTTCAGTACGGTCTCACAATCCGTCGAAATCTCCACCTCCGTGATTTGAAGTATCATGGAAGACTCTATTACCCAAAAAACATCTTCGATCTCCGAATGGAGTGCTGAAAGACTCCGATTGACACTTCGTGTGCCCATATGTCCTCCCCTCCACTTAATCTGGAAAGCAGGATCATAACCCAATTTTAAGATCCGAATTTTTCTAGGAGGTGTCCACCAAACATTTATAGCCTGTAGAACTCTGATTTGATGTGGATGGAATAGACAAGAAAGATTTCTTGATGGCAGTATAAACTATCATAGGAACTTTATTCTCCTGGAGTCCCGTGCGAGCTGAAACCCATTCTTTATATTCTAATTATTCACATCAATTAATTCGGTACCGTTTCCATTTAATATACTATTACGTGATATTTAGGAAACTCTTTAACATTATTGCGGGACCAATATTTTTTTTTAATCAATTGGATTAACAATGTATAATGTATAACTTAAATCATAATGTGTTAGATGATGTACATGATTATATAAAATCAAACTATAATAGAAAAAATCGTAAAATTCATTTTTAACTATTTGACCAAAATATACTTCGGTTTTATATAATTATGATTTAAAACTTATCTAAAGGCACACTCTAGTGTGTAATCAAATTCACTTATTTACGTCAGTTTATCATATACAAGTCAGTCCGATTCTAATTTTGGTCATTAGTCTGGGTGCATCCTCCACTGTGAAAAGGAGAATTCTGTGGTTCTAATTTGTCTAGGAACATCTACGATATAATAAACTATTTGTCTTACAGTCCGTTTTTAAATTATTTTAGGAATGGATTCTTTTATACTAATAGTTAATTAATTTAATTGTCGCGTAGAAAATGTTTGTCTAGAAACAAAAAGATGGAAAGAGTATGTGATATAACCAACCAAACGTACAGTTAACCAAATAAAAAAAAAATGAAAAAGCTGATAACATAAAATTAAGCAAAAAATGTACAAATCCTACCACCGAATCTGTGTTACAACTGAAATTACAAAGTTATGATTTATGTCACACGTTAAGGAGTTTGGTCAACAATCATTGACTATACTTACTAATTGACACGTGTTGTATGATGAGAGGATGGACGGTGGTGATCAAGTTCTTTTCAATAAAAAAAAAAAGCGTCCTATTGATCACGTAACAAGTCCATAATGTGTCTTTCCGACAACAGAGGCAATTATCCACAACGCTCATGTGCATTGTCTGTTACAGAAAATCTTCTTAGCTGTTCAACATCGAGACTACGGTGTACCAAGAACCACACGATCACCACCCCTTTGGTTCAGCAATGCTTCCTTTTCTTAAATCCCGGTTTGAAGGAAGTGTTTTCAATTATATTTTTGGTTCAGTTGGTTTTAGCTTCTAAGACCACTATTATTAGGGGGTTTTTAGGAGTTTATTAGATTATTTTATTATTAAAAACTTTAAGAATTCCTATGAAAGTTTCTTATTTAAGAGACTCTTTTAATGAGTTTCTTAAATTATTTTATTATTAAAAAGGTTATTATTTCTCATCTTTTTACTTTCTCTCCTTTTTTTACTCTCTCTCATTTTTTCACTCTCTCATCTTTTTACTTTCTCTCATTTTTTACTCTCTTTCCTCTTTTGACCATCTTTTTTTACTCTCTCTTCTCTTTTTCACTATCTCTCCTCTTTTTACTCTCTCACCTATTTTTACCCTCTCTCACATCTTTTTACTCTCTCACCTATTTTTACCCTTACTCTCTCCTCTTTTTTACTCTCTTTCATCTTTGACTCATTCTCCTTTTTTACTCTATCTCATCTTTTTACTCTCTCTCCTCTTTTTAGTCTCTCTCATCTTTTTAGTTTCTCTCCAATTTTTTACTCTCTCTCATCTTTTTTATTCTTTCTCCTCTTTTTTACTCTCTCTCCTCTTTTATCCTCTCTCATTTTTACTCTTTCTCATCTTTGACTCTTTCTCCTCTTTTTTACTCTCTTTCTCATCTTTTTACTCTCTCTCATTTTTTTTGTTCTTAAGAACCCCACTTTAAGAACTCCCCATTAATCCTACATAAAAATTATCCACAAAAAAATACAACTTTTAACTCTAAAAACCCCACTTTAAGATACTACCAATAATGTTGCTCTAAAAATTATTCACAAAATACAACTTTTAACTCTAAATACCCCAGTTTTAACCACCTTTATCCATGAGTCTTTTAAAACAAGTCTCTTAATTATAAAAACTAATATTTTAATAAAATATATTAAATTTTAATTATAAAAATTAAATTGACCAATCATAGAATGACACATCTTTAAAAAACTCTAAGATGAGTCTCTTAAGTCTCTTAGTTAAGAGACCCATCTCATTCTCTCACTTCTATTATCATTATTTTTTAATTTTTTATTCTTAATATACTCTACTAAGAACCTCTATTGGAGGTGCTCTAAGAGCATGTCCATTGGTGAAATATGAGAGATGTTCTTAAGATTAAAAAAATAAAAAAATAAAAAATGTATGAGAGAGAAAACAATGAGATTCTGAATTAAGAAACTTGAGTTTCTCAAATGAGTAAAATAAGAAACAGTTTCTTACATTTGCTCTCATATGATTGGACCATTTTTTTTTAAAAAAAAATTTAAATAAAAATTAAGTTACTATTAAAATAATAATACTTTATAACTTTAAAACCTCAAATTACCATTTCACCAATGGAGATGGTCTAATTGATTATATATAGTTAAAATAGGAGTTGAAGGTCAGTATCCACCCCAAACTTTCAATATAACTAGAATGCCATCCGCACTTGAATCGCAGACTTATTTTATTTCTATGATATTTATGTAATCTGCTTTTATTTACATTGTGCGGTTTTTTAATTTGAGGATTTGACAATGTTTTGGGTTGAAAATTTAGGTTATCACTCATATAACCATAAATATGAATAATGTTTTGTATTATTTTAAAATTGGTGAAATATTTATAATCTCGAGTTTTGGTTTGAACGCAATGAAAGTTATGAAATTTGCAAAATGCTTTATACATTTGTTTGTGGGACTTGATCACACAACTAAGGATCGAGTCCTATTGTAGGAACTTGACTAACGTGCGTGCCAGTTATGGCCCAATGTTGAAAAAAAAATTATGACCTTTAAACGAACATATGTTTGTAGTTTTAAAAGGTAAAACAAATAATATATTAGCATATAACTATTAAATTTAGATACGTTTAATTTTTGGTAAGCATTGTTGAGATTAAGAATGAATTGATGAAATCATCTTATATTTTAAAACGGGAGATACTTTCATTTAGGATATGTTATAAACTATAGAATAAAATGAATATATGGTTTGTAACTACCTTTAAAAAAAGGCATAAGGTGGGTTTGCTTATAGATTTTTATATAAACACTCAAAATTAATAAAATCTTAATAGAAAAAACTTTAAAAAACTCAAATTAATAAATATATATCGGGTACAAATTTGGTTTCAGATTCGGTTTTGGTTTGAGTTTGTATTCGATTTTATGGGTACATAGGTTTAGGACCCACTTTTGATATTTTGTCGGGTCTAGTTTCTCTAATTTTGTATTTTGGTTATTAATTTAAGATTTATTAATGTATTTTTATTCTTTGGATATGGTTTGGTATGATATAGATCGAGTAGAAATTCAGGTATATTTATATAAAAATTCAAAATTTTTAAAAAATTAATAAAAAAACTCTAAAAAGGTAAAACTTGGTTTTTGATTTGGTTCGGCTTCGGGTTTATTTTTTTGGGTGCATAAATTTAGGATCCACTTGAGTATTTTATTGATCCGGTTCCTCTAATTTGGATCAATTTTGGTTCATGTTTCGAGTTTCTAAAACAATATTTCAAAAACAGTATTCTGAAATATCAATACGGATCTAACAATCTTAATGAACATGATTAAAAAAACAATCAAGTCCTGCGTTATAACGCGAGTATAATCCTAGTTGAAGATGAAAATGTTGTATTAGTTTTGCCATTATTCTAATCTGGATTTAGAAGATAGATTTAGAGTTTTCATAGTCACATTTTAAAAAATTATATAAGAACCAAAACAAAATCAAAGAAAATTGATAAGTCATAGAGATATGTAAATAATCACAAATTAACCAGACAAAATTGAAGACAAAAAGAGAGATTTTTTTGTGGTTAATTGATTTACTATTAAAAATTGCAAAATAAAGCACAAGATACTTGTTAGAGCCAGATTTTCAAGAAACACATCATTAAATAACCTATATTGATTCTAATAGAAGATGTCCATGGCCAAAAAGCCTAGTAAGTAGAAGACATTAAATGTCACATGTGAGGAAGACAAACGGTCGTCTCTACAATAACGAAGAGATGAAGAAATGATATTATCGAGCATGTGGATAATCAAGCCACCGCTAGAGGAGAAAAGAGGCAAATCCTGACCTAGAAGTCCTGAAACTTGCAAGAGGTCAATTTCACGGATCAGAGAGTCATGAAATATGGAGTCTAGCATTTCTTTCACCTCAAATGCTTCTCCATATTGATTTACAGAGAAACAGAAAATCAAAAGCTCCAAACTTTACTAATGAAACAAAGAATAATGTTGAGTCACGACTTACAGTTTTGGTTCCTCGTCTTCTCCGTTCAAATCCTTTAGTGTTTTTGTCTCTGTTTCTTTCTTTTATCTATACAAATGAAATGTGTTGTAAACAATCTATATGCACATTACAGAAGAATTACCAAGAACCAATCAATGGCTAATTACACAACTTTTCCAAAATAATAGAATTTGTTCTTAAATCGTCTCGAGTTGTGTAGGGAAAATTACACACTTTACAGTTGTACACTTGCTCGAGAGCCTGAACATCATGACCAGTAAACCAAATAATTTGCCATATTAATAAGCCAAATGATAATATTATTAGTTAAATTGATGAACAGCCCGTTACAGCCATCTCATGAGTTGGATGTTCTATGTGGCCATGAGAATGATGTTATCAACCGCCTAGTGATAGCATGCTCGTTCTTCTGATCAATTTCATAATACTCAGCAATTTCTTGTCAAAAGTATAAAATGTACTTATTAGTACCCTGAAATCCCTAGAGAATCAGCATTAATCTTGTAATAAAAATAGCACATATTCAACTGAATTCAAAATGCATATAGGAAACATGAACAATGGAGGAGTTTCTGAACTAGTAAATATTACTCAATATCTATAATACAAAACTAGTATCTAATACATGCTCAAAGGAGATACATGGTATCTTGTAATATCTTGTAGCCATGTTAAGCCTTCATATCTCACATAATATACTCATTGCTCGCTCAAGGCAAGATGCAGCCTCTGCATATAAGTTCAAGGTTATATGAGAACACAATACACAAGACGTAGAGAAAAGATAACACATAAGAGTTGATATCACTTCTGTATTTTTTTTGTAAAATGATATCACTTTTGTATTACTAAGATGTTAGTTAATAAGAGTATGAGGAGATGAAAATTGTCAGAATACGATTGTTCTTCTACAACGTCAGAATCCGATTATTCTTTGAATGTGTCGCTTGTCTTCCTCGATTGAACTAGCTTCAATGGATATTCATTTCAAGGAGAGATGAAAATTGATCAGAAGAGAAAAATCAGACAATAGATTTTAGTGATTCAGAAGAACAACGTGATTACATAATTCATCTACAATGGATACAACTGCCGAGATAACAATTACATGATTCAAAAGAACATGGGTTAAAAATAATTTTTTTTAGTGATCGTGTGTTTTATGTGGTTTTTAATAATATTGATTTTTTAGATCATGAGTTAAAAGAGGCTTCTTATAATGGATCTAAAGTTTAGGGGCCAAAACAAAAACTTTAAAAGTATGTTTTGTAATTTTTTACAAATACATGTTGTTTTAAAAAATAGACCTCCATTTTAATAATAATAGATTATTATCTTTCGTGTAAAAATATATGAAATTTTAACTTGAAATCAACTAAGAAAAAATAAACATTGACAAAAGACTTTGAAACCTTATCCATGAAAAATGTAGATTGTACAATAGTATTGAGGCGCCGGTTTGTAAAGAAAAATACAACTATATGTGTAATATTTTAACTTTATTGTATAAAATTCATGAATTAATAATACTAACTTTAACACTACTTGTTCTATTGTTATAGTCAGTTAATTACTTAATTTTTTAATCAATGACATAGCCGAAGTTAAAACATAGATAAGAGAGTAGTGGATATGTATAGGTGGGAGAGTGGGGTAAATTTTGTTTGAGATTTTTTGGTTCTTTTTTTTGAAATTATTAAATATAAAATTATAAGCTCAATATTAACTCAAAAGTGTGATTGGGTATTTGGGCCATTTTAACTTAATTTCAGTGTCGCTAGAATTAAAATTTTAGCCCAATATTAGTCAAAAGTGTTTATTTGGAAACTGATGTAACTAAATATTTATTCAAAAGTGCTGAATATTTGATTGTCAATAAAAAGGGCCCAAATAAAAATCGATATAGCAAAAATAACCAAAAACGCAATGAATATCAAGGTTGTGTTATTAGTTTGACCTATTCCAAAATTAGTATCATACCATAGTAGTCTCGGCTACGACTAAGAATCTGGCAAAAATCCTCGTTCAGAAACAATTATTTACCACTACAAAAATTCACAACTTTGAGTCGAATAACCATCAAGATGCATAGTAGTCAGTCCAAGCACCTCCTCTGTCAAGTAGGAAATAAAAGTAAGTTTGATTGGTTTTTATGGCTTCTTTTGTCACTGCTTTTAAATCGATTTCAACCAATTTTTATTCCTGTAACCAATTTGATTTGTGGCTTAATATCGTTTAATTTGTCTTTCGGGGTCAATTAATGGATCAAAATACATAAAGAAATACAATAACATCGAGCATTGAATCTGCATGGGTTCATGATATGAGAAAAGAGGTAATGATGGCTACCTTTTTTATAAGCCACAAATTAAGATACGTGTTTTGCGGAAAATAGAAATTTTTAAATTTAACTTCTTCTATGTGGTTCACCAGCTATGTTGCTATTGTGACTTTTTGTTTTCTTATAACCCATTTTTTGTGGTTTGCAAATATTTTTTGTCATCACCAAAAAGGTGCTATAAATTTTGGATGATTTACAATAACAGTGATTTCAGTATTTCTAAACAAATGGTAAGTTCTACCTCTAATGGGTTATTGCCTAAATCTGATAATGATAAGTTCCACCATTACTGAATTTTTCTCTAATTTTGAAGGAATTTAGTCATCAGTAAAAGGCCATTTAAAGAAATAATGAAGATTCATGGAAGACATTAAATTCGTGCAACTGACCAAACCAGAAATTCACATCAATAGGTCAGCTTTCATAACCCTGTATGAAATAAAATTGAAGTCTATACAAAGAGTACAATTAATTAGGAAAAAGTAAAAGTATGAACATTGCTTGTTTGTGTGATCAAACATATAATATTACATATTAGTAATAACAGTTTGGTTAAACTTGACTATTTTATTAATAATACAACTCTTATAATACCTTTGGATAAAAATTTGATTAAACTTTGTAGTTCATCTTAAAAGTTTGTGTAAGTTTTGTTTTTATTTGTCATATATATTATGAGTTCAACAAAAGGGATAGTTAAATAAGGTTTATATGTATGAGATAAAGATCAATATGAAGTAAGAACAACATTTGATAGATAAACTTAGAGACTTTGATAACAGTACTAAACACTATCTAGAAACACACGAAACAAAGATAGATAGATAATACTAACAAACATAGTATTGAAACACACTAAACTTAAAATAAAATATAGTACTACAATAAAGTAAACGGTCTTAGTAGATCAAATTTGATTTTCTTATTTTGTGTGATTCCTTTGATTTCAGCCTTTTAATCATCATTCACATTGTTTCCACACTCAGCCTCAACCTTTACTTCAATGTTAGTTAACTCAAATTCTTCAACTTTTGTATCCAAAGTTACCATTTCATTGCATAGCTTTTTTGTGGAACTCAACATGTATTACAAACATCAATATCCTTTCGCTTATACATTGGTGTAGAGTTGCTATTTTCATACACCAACTCCTATTTTCAATCCCTATGAAATAAGTTTAGAAGGATTGTGCTAGTTAAAGAGTATATAACTAATGAAAATTGATTAAGATGTTCTACTAAACTAATATGGATTCACTTACAGATTCATCTCCTAGTATCATCTCCAATGACTCTCTGGTGGTTGGGCTATGTTGTCTCTAGGTGTAGAGAATTTTGACTCTCATTGTTCAATCCGTTTTAAATGGCTTCAGTGACTTGAACATACAAAAATGAGATTCTATAGCCGAAGGTATGGCTATGTTTTTCTCAGAGCAAATGTTAATCATGTATCCCCTTTCTGCAATATGATATGTGTCGTAGGATTCCTCGTTAGTAACTTAAAGGTATTGAGGAAGAAGAATTGGGAGTTATGTTGTTGACTAAGCATGATTTAATAGCCATTATCTGTGTAGTGGATAAGTAAACGTGGGGTAGTGGGGTTAATTTTCATTTTTGTTCTTTTTGTTATGGCGTGAGATATGTTATAAAGGTTATATATTATAAAAGAAAAATAGATAAATATAAATACAATGTTGATTATACATAAATTATAGTCAACTGATTATTGAGTATTTGCCGTCAAGAATAATGATGTTGTATTAAACTTTAGATTATATATTACAAGTCACTTAAGAGTAATAGTTAATTATATATATACTGGTATGTTAATTTTTATACAATAAACATTTTTACACAAACAGAAGAGCAGAGTAGGGTTACTTTTGCGCTTTTGTTCTCTGTCTTAATTTTTGTTTTTTTCTATATGTTATAATCATGAGATATATAAAGGTTGTAGGTGAATATACATCAACTATCACCTATATTTAATGAACTATCAACTATATTGGATAGTCGTGAGATATATAGAATCTAGTATCTTATTTTTTCCATTAAGAACTCATAATGTGAATATTGAACTTTTGATTACAATTTGTAGGAACAGAAGATCCAGAATTAATAAACTTATGTTATACATCAGCTATAAAGAATTCAGTATCATTTATTTTCCATTGTGAACTCGTGATGTGAATATTAAACTTTTGATAATATTTTGAAGGAACAGAAGATTCAGAAGAATATGAAAGGAGAAGGTCAATGCTCTCCTAATGTGAATATAACATTCACGTATGCTATGAAAAGAAGATCCAGATCCAGAACAAGATGATAATCTTTAAAATATAATCATAATGTGAATATTAATATTAAGAAAAATATGATAGATCGAAGTAGATAAATGTTTGACATTAATTTATCGTAATATTTGATTTGTATCTTTTGAGGAGCATAATTATCCTTTTTATCAAGTTGCAGTTATATTTATATGTGACATAATCAAGGTTAAGAGTGTTTTATTAAAAAGTATATACTTAATGAGAATTTTGTTAATTGCTTACAAATAGAGGCTGTTTAAAAAAATATGACATCCGCTTTAATAGAAGTAGATTGATTAACTCATACTGAAACTCTCTATATAATTGTGTGCAAAGTATACATAGAAGTACTAATTGTACCCAAACATATACAACAACTACCTAATTCAACATATAGTATACAAAATTTATTTGCAAAAACTACAGGTTAACTATAGGTTTGTTGTAACCCAACAATTATTTTTGATTTTAATCTATTAATAAACCATTACTAAACCGATTCGAGACCCGATTAGAACCTAATTACGACCCATTTAGCCTAACTCGTTCAGACTCTAAACCCAATTAACAAATCTTTTATTTGTTGAACCCTAAGCAACGAAAATCCCCAAATTTTTGTATTCTACGAGTCCAAAATTCTATGGAGATCAATACATGGAGACGACGGAGGCTGATTCGTGGCATGTTGTGCCAATTGATGAGAGAGACGATAGAGATGATGAAGCTCTTGAGAATGAAATTCAGATGACGAAGAACAAGCTGAGCGAGATGCTTACCAGCTTGAGCGTGAAAATGAACCCTTTCGGGATGAGCCTCAAGTGAAGCATAATGTTTTTCCAGAAAGTGATGAAAAGGAATATGAAGAATCAGAGGAAGGTGAAGCTTGTGCTCACAAACAAAGAAATCGAGAGCATACTCCATTTGCTAAAGGATTGCTTGAAGAAAACATGGTTTTCTTCAATTGTGTGGCCTTCATAGATGTTGTTGTGAAATGTGTTTGCAGAACTGGCAGAAATCTGAAGCAATATAGGTATGACAGAACTAAAATTGCTTAAAAATGTGTTGGTGGTGATGAATGTACTTGGAGGATCTATTGCTCTAGGGTAGGAAAAACAAATGAATGGAAGGTCAGAATATACAATAAAGTACACTCGTGTGCACTGAATGGAAGGTGTGAAATGATGAAGGTCCCTGTTATTGCTTGGTTATTTTTAGACAAGATAAGAGACAAACATGATTACTTCATGCCAATGAAGATGGAAGTGTTTGAGAAGTGGAAGGTGAATGCCAGGCTGCAAGAAAAAAGGCTCTGAGGTGGATTGAAAATGAGTATGATGATCAATTTGCTCGACTTAGGGACTATGGTGCAGAGATTGTTGAATCTAATCCAAACTTCACTGTAGCTATTGAGATAGTAACAAACACAAAAGGCCAAGATTTTTTTAATCGCTTCTATGTTTGCTTCGATCAGCTTAAAGCAACTTGGAAAGAGACATGTTGACCATTAATTGGTGTAGATGGTTGTTTCTTGAAGGTAAAATGAAAGGAGAGCTCTTGGGGCATTAGGAAGAGTTGTCAATAACCAGATATATTTGATAGCTTGGGGCTGTGTTCAAGTTGAGAACATGGAAAACTGGCTGTGGTTTATCAAAAAAATAAAAGAGGACTAGGATTTGCTAGATAAAGATGGGTTCATAATCATGTATGATCATCAAAAGGTTTGTCTTTGTTTATTTTTATTTACTAGATTTAATGTGCTTCACATAGTTTGTCACATGGGTTTTCTAGTTGTTTAATAAACTAGATTTATGGTGCATTAAATTAAAGAGAGGGTCCCATTGTTTTCTTGATATGGTATTGTTTTTTCACATGATCCCTTTGTTGTCTTGACATGGATTTGTTTATTCATATGGTCCCATTGTTGTCACGACTTGGATTTGTTTATTTTTTTAGATCTTGTTTTATTTGTTATTAACATATTCTATTGAATTCTGTGTTAGGGATTAGTTTGAACTGCCGAAGTGGAGTTTCCTTTGGCTGAGCATCAAATGTGTGTTAAATACGTATACGCAAACATAAAAAAGTTGCAAGGAAAGAAGCCATGCATAAACCTCTAGTATGGAATTTTTCTTGGAGTTACAGTGAGGCTGAGTTTGTAAGCAATTTAGACAAGATTTTGAACTGTGATGTAGCTATTTACAACAAAGTAATAAAGCAGAAACCACGGGCATGGAGAAGAGCCTTTTAAAGACTAGAGATATTCTGTGAGGATGTTGAAAACAACTCCGTTGAATCATTCAGTGCTTCAATCGTAAAGGCAAGAGAAAACCTTTTGTACTTCTGCTTGAGACAATAAGAAGGTTAGCTTTGGTACTTATAGCGAAACGTTCAGTCTTGAGTCTTGAGCACAAGGGAGTTTTCACATCCTATGTGGAAGAGTTCTTAGCTATAGAGCATGAGGTTGTTGTGGAATGTACGGTGCTTATGAGCACCAATTAACTATACGAGGTGACTAGGAGCGGGTGTTCTTATTGCGTGAATTTGGATAGACAAACTTGTACTTGTCGGAAGTTTGATACTTGTGATATTTCTTGTGGCCATACATTTGCTGTAGTCATCAACAATAGGCTCAAACTGGAAAAATTTGTCTATCATTGGTTTTGTATATCTATATGGAGAAGTACGTATGAGAATGGACTTATACCAATGAGAGGTCTAGCCTTTTGGCATGCAAGAAATGGAGAAAATATCCATCAACCTCCACTGCATACAGTGCCTGGAGAGATGAAAGGAAGTGCTAAGAGAAGAGGAAAAAAGAGAGTTAATGAGTCTCCTACTAAGAAGAATCACAACAACAAGAGGACAATGCATTATAAGATATGTGAAAACCAAACAACAACTCTCGGTTTCACAAGGCGTCACAAACACATGTTCTTACACTCACATTGTTCCATTTGTTTTCCTCTATTTTGCTTCATTGTAAAATTTGATTCTTAGCATATTTTTTTTTGAAGGCTTCTCAAGAAGTATCAAGTCAACCATCTCTCACTCATGGAGAACCAAATAAAAGACAACTAACTCAATTGATTCTACAGGATGAAAATTGAGTTATGATGCTGTGTTCATTGGTTTTTAGGATGTTAAGACTTTGACATAAGGAATATTCTCGTCATTAGGAAGAATGGTTTCCTATGAGACAAACCAAGTGCCTGAATTTTTTATATGTGGAATATTAGTATGTTTGACTCTTTTGTTTTGGATGTTTAAACATATCAATCCATTCTAGTTTAGTTTTCAAAATTTCCCTGTAAACACAATCTAACAATGACTATATCAAAAGACATAAAAGACAATTCCACTAACATAAAACGGTAACTCCGTTAACCATGAACACATTCTACAACAACTTTACTAACATAAAAAAAAACAACAATAGAAAGTATAATAACTACACTACCAAGATTTGACACAAGAGAGCCGGAGAAGAGTCAATAACCAAAGTGATACAACTAATAAGCTCTCTTGATTCATCCTACAAACTTCAAGGTGATACAACCAACAATAAAGAACATAACTAAGACAAAAGCCAACTTCTTAAACAAAATCTTAGCCTCTACCAAAATCAATCAACTCTGTCCAATATGGTACCTTCCATCTCTCTTTGCATCCTCTCATTCTCCAATCGTGAAGACATAAATTCTGGTGTGAGACTACCAATTTTTTGCCTCCAAGCTATCCATTTTAATCAAAATAGCTTCATCCACCCACTCAAACACATGCTTGTCATTTGTTAGCTACATAAAAAACCAAAACCAGTCATTAATTTCAACATTCAATCCATCAAATTTGAAACAAATTGGAAGTAATGAGGAACACGTATTATTCAGAGATTGGTTTCAGCTTACTCTTTTAGATGCAACATGAGCACATCGGAAATATCTCTAGTAAGGGTTGCTGTCTGTTTTTGAGAGTTTCACCATTATAGCTTCCCCACACCAACATCTACGAAGAACACCATCATTATTTCCTCCTTGAAAACCACTTGAAGATGCAGTCGATATTCCAGAGAGATTGCTCATTGCTAATCAAGGAAAAAAAATCTTGAGAATCAATTCTAGTGTTTGTCGATGCAATTGTGGAATTCACGAAAACGATTTCGGGTCATATAAGCATACAAGTTGAGTTTCAAACAGATTCAGGTCATAAAACAGGTGCGAAATACGCATTCAATCTGTTTAGTGTGGTTTGGACCAAAATTGACCACGATATCAAGGTAACCGAGTCATTTGTTGAATTAGGTAGTCATTGTATAAGTTTGGGTGCAATTAGACCTTCTGCGTAAACTTTGTTGCAACTAGATAGAGAGTCTAACTATAGGTTAATCAATTGTTATATTGAAAGTTAATCAGATGTGAATGTGATACTAGCATTCCTCTGTTTTTCTTCTTTAATTTTCTTTTAACTACATATATAATATAACTTTTAAAAAATAAAATAATATGTCTTGTATCCGGACATGAAGACCAATCAACATCAGTGAAACCTTTGAGTTGTAAGTCTAAAGTAGAAGAGTAAAACAAATCCAAAGCAATGGTCCTTTAAGCTATATTAACTTGTCAATTAACCAACCACTACAAGAATACATGCAGTTTACAACTGGTATTTTCGTCTTTAATTCGTTGTAAACGGGTTTACAACGAATTCGGGACAAAGCATGTTTCATCATATCCTGATCCTCGTAATAGGATTTTTGTTGTAAATTCGTTCGCAAATTTGCAAGACCTAAAAATCATTGTAAAATCGATGTAAGCAGTTCGTCGTAAGACGTTGTAAATTTTGGGAGGAAAGAGAAGTGTTATAATTTTGTTGTAAAACTAACAACATGAATTCATCATAAAATTAACGTCGTTTGTTTAACAATGAAATTACAACGCAACTTGCATAACAACAAACGAGGGATGAAACTTCCCAACAAATTAGGGACGAAACTTCTCGACGAATTCGAGATGACAAATCTCTACTATTAATTAGGGACAAACTTGAATGATTTATTTAAAAAAAAATAAAAATAAAAAAATTAATAAAATTATGATTTTAATTAAAATTTTTAGAAAATGAATAATTTAAATAAAATTTGATTTTAAAATATTTAAAAAGTTTTAACAAAAATATTAAAAATACAAATATTTAATGTAAAATTTCATCAAATATATGTGTACTACGGGCTTCTTGCCACTCTTTGGTTTAAATCGACATCCTCGTAGGTCGAAGTCATAATCCCGAGGGCTTGATGTTTACGCTCCAATGCCTCTATCTAATGGGGATTCTGCAATCAAAATATCAAACATAGACTTCATTGTTGTAAACTTCTTATTCGTCGATCGCTGTAGCTGTGCTATTTTGTTACGCGAAGCTGTCAACTGAGTATGGAGAGAACTTTCCCCCATCCAAGAAGAAGTGACTCTCGGGACATCTTGGGCGGATCCTACTCCAATAATCTGTACTTTCTTCTTCGGAGCAATCTGGTAAAAACATTAATCATGTTAGTAATAATTATATTACCTATAATTAATTGAACATTAAAATTAAATAATTAAAAATATATATTAACTAATTACCTGTTTGTATATTGTGTAGACTTCTAAAGTAGTCAATTCCACAAGAGTACCATTGGTGGTTTTCTGGGAAAGCTGAGTCTGACGATCCTGAACAGCAGCAACAATCTCGTTGTGTAGCCTCTTTGATCTAGCATCGACAAAATTTTTGGACTTAGTCTTATGAGTCCGCTCGAACAAATCTGAAGAAAAGGAACATGTCCTAATTCTTCAGCCTATAAGTTGTAAAACTTAGTTAAATATTTAATTAATTAAAAAATAAAGGAACTAATAATTTTAATTAAAAAAAAAACCCAACTTACAATCTGTAGAGCAACTCGGCCCAAAGGAGTCTGTCCAGCAGTATGATGCATAGCGAGCGGCAAACCATCTGGACTAACCGTGTTCTGAGAAGCAGAACAATGAGCAACTTTCTTCACAAAATTGGGGTCTCCCGAAAAATTCTTCAACCCCTCCTAAACTACGGTGGTCAAAAAGCAAGGTTTACCAACATCTCCTTTCACCTCCCAATATGTCTTCCAATCAGAGACATTGTTAGAAAACTATTTCATGGCTTTTGTGGTGAACTCATGCTTGACGGTCTCGTTGATGGAGACGTCCTAGTTCCAACGTTGCTGTTAAATGGATTTTGTGATCGAATGCAGACTTGATTAATTATTCTTTGTTGCTCAAAAAGAAAATAAAATAATTAAAATTAATAAAAATAATACCGCAAAAATCTTGAACCATGTTACGCAAATGTAATGTGGTGTCGATGTCCAGTTAGGGGTCGGCTTGACAAAATAACTCTTCACGCAATCCGTAATGCTTCGCCCCACTTTGCTATCCATACCAAACCTAAAATTTATGAAACAATTGTAATTAGTAAATATATAATTTTAGTAATTAAAACTTTTGAATTTAATATAGCTCAGGATTATCGAGAAGAGACTCATCATTGCGAAGACTCAACTTGATGCTAGGTTCCATGGGAATAGAAGAAGGATGACATCCAAGCAAACTAGTTTCTTCAAGGAGTTCTAAAATATACTTCCTTTGAGAAACATAGATCTTTTTTGCAGAAATAGCTATTTCTAACCCCAAAAAATACTTCAATGAACCAAAATCTCTAAGTTAGAAAAGTGTAGACAAAACAGTAACAAGTTGATTCACAACATCATTATTACTACTTGCAATAAGTATGTCATACATATAGACAAGAAGTATAATGTATCCAGCTGCAATGTTGTGGATGAAGAGAGCGTGATCTGCATGAGATTTTTGAAATCCTAGAGTAAGCAATGTCAAATGAAACTTTAGTAATCATTGTCTTGAGGCTTGCTTAAGGCCATAAAGAGACTTCTGTAATTTTAGAACTGTATTAGCTGGCAAAGATTTCCCATTTCTTGATGAATAACTTGGAGGAAAAGACATGTAAATCTCCTCATTCAAATCACCATTAAGAAAGCTATTAGAAATATCAAGTTGGTGTAAAAACTAGTTCTTTGGTATGGAAACAACAAGTAGAGTCTTTATATTAGTCATCTTTGCCACAAAAGAAAAAATGTCAAAGAAATCGGTACTTTCTTGTTGAGTATAATCTTTAGCGACTAATCTTGCCTTGTACATTTCCAAAGAACCATCAGCATTAAGCTTCATTTATATTCCCACTTACAGCCTATGGAAATTTTACCATAGAGAAGAGAGCATATAGTTCACGACTCTGTGTTCTCCAAAGCTTATATTTCTAAATCCATAGCATGAAGCCATTCCTTGAATTTATTAGCTTTAGTAAAGCAACTCGGCTCAGAGTGTTGATCAACTACACAAATGTAGGCTTGATGACCAACTGACAGTTGAGTTAGATTGGCAAAAACAGATATAGTATATCAAATATTGAATATAATGTCATAATAATAATCATTCATATATGCAAGTTGCTTATTCTTACTTTTGGTGGAAGAAAAACTGGAAGGGACATCTCGATTAGGAGTTTCAAAAACTGGATCATGTATTGAATCAGATATTGCAAGAGCAGAAATCTCAAGGTTCAGAAATTAGAGTCATCTAATCAGACTCTGCATGTGTAGAATTTGGACCAAAAGAAAAACCATAAGCAGCATTCTGATCTTGCAGAGGAAACAAATCAGCACAAAGAAATTCATTAGCAAAAGGAAACAAATGTTCAAAGAAAACAACATGTTGATAAATAGAGATTTAGTGTGTCACTAAATAAAGAAGTTTGTAGCTTTTATGTCCAGCAAGATAACCTAAAAAGACACATGATCTAGGCTGAAATTTATGTCTGAGGAGATGTGGACTTGTAGCATAGACATCCAAATACTCAAAGTAAAGAGTAGTCAGGAAGCTTGGAGTTAGTAACTCAAAAGGATACTTATTGGATGACAAGGGAGATGGCAATCTGTTAATAAAAAACACAGCAAAAAATAATAATTGAATCAATATCCAAGAAGAACATAAGATTGAAACATCAAAGAATGAGTTGCATTGAGGATGTGTTGACGTTTATGTTCAACCACCAAATTTTGTTGAGGTGTCTCAGAGCATGAATGATATGGAAAATTCCTTTGTGCTTAAAAAGAGTGTTGAACTTTAATTCATGAGCATTGTCTAACCGAACTGTTTTCACCTTTGCTTAATACTATGTCTCAATTATTTGTAAAAAATTTGGGAAAACCTAAAGAATTTCATCTTTAGTTCTTAACATGTAAACCCAAGTTGCTCGAGTGTTGTCATCAATGATTGTAAGGAAATACCTAATACCATTGTAAAAAGTTCAATAGACAATGGTCCAATGTGTCAATATGAACTAGATGAAAGGGGTGAGATGGCATATTATTATTGGATATGAAATGCAAGTTTTTATATTTGGCAAGTTGGCAAATGTCACAATGAACCAAATCACTTTTTTTTTATGCAATCCATCATTGAGTACATCAATCTTAGTATAAGAAGGAAGACCTACACGACTATGCCACAGAGATGAATCAATGACAACAGAAGAACAAAATGACTAAGTAAGAGGTGGAGAAGATAGACTTCTTGTATCATCCAAAATGTTTAATCCTCCAATCTGTTTACCTTGACCAATCATCCACTCCTTGGTACCATCCTAAATCATACAAGCATTTCCATTCAAAAAATATTTTGGGCTTCAAACTCTTTGTTAGCTAGGTTACACTAAGGAGACTGATTTTGGAACTTGGTATTAACAACACATCATGAATGATAATGTTGTCATTTAATTGAATACTTCATACTCCTACAATCTGAACAGTTAAGCCGGTAGGGAGAGTAATAGTAGAACTTAATTCAAAAGAGATATCAGTAAAAATACTTTGATCATGAGAGACATGGTGGGTGGCACCACTGTCTATAATCCATGTTTGAGAACTCAACACATTCCTAAAGGAAGCCATTATTCCAATAAAGCTTAAAGTAGACAAGGGAAATGAGATACCATTAGGCGCAGTAGCTAATGTTGAAGAAGAATTGGCTGGTTGAGAAGTCTGTGGCAAATGAAGGTGGGAGATAAAGTAAGCAATTATCTCTTGTAACCTATCTTTTGACTGTTCACCAATCATTTGAAAAATTCCATTAGACTTTATGACATTTACCTTTTCCTTCAAAACAACATTAATAACCACATATGGAGAAAGGTTTGACTTGATAATCCTGAGCTTTTGATTTGTTTTTATAGCCAGGTGTGTAGTCATGAAGCTCGTAGCACTTGTCAACAGTATGACCAACATAACCACAGTGAGAACATTGAGGCTTCCCATTCTGCTTAGGATTCAGTCAAAAAGATGAGTGAGTTGCATTGACTTGTATCTGATCAGAATCAGTAGTACCAACATGATAAGCAGAAGCATTAGTTGAATGCATCAAGTCAATGTTGCGTTGAATATGATCTTGATCAAGCAAATGGTAAATTTTAGCAAGATATGGTAAAGTCTTCTTCATGATAACCTGACTTCAAATATTGGTATAACTATCATTCAAGCCTGCAAAAAACTTTATTGCCTTTTTCTCATAAGAATTGCAATATTTGCAAGAAATACAAACTATCAATGCAATCTACTACATCAATATCATCCCATAGAGTTTTCAGAGTTGTGTAATACTCTAAAAGATTCACTGATCTTTGTTGGAGAGACCAAATTTACTGTGATAGTTGTTATGAATGAGAGAGATTAGTAATGTTGAATCAAACAGTAAGAACCTTCTAGATTTCAGAGGCATCATGAAAACGGAGGATGCTTTTATAATTATATTCCGAAACATAATTCAACAACCAAGATTTGACCATACTGTTGCATCAGGACCAAATTTTAAAGCCAGATTCGGATTCAAGAGGACGAGTCAAGGATCAATCCATAAACCCAGTTTATTCTTTGCGTTTAGAGCTGCGGTCATGGCTATATTCCAAGAAGAAAAATTTGTTCCGTCTAAGACCTCCAATATGATTACATTAACCCAATTATCGCCATTAGACAAAGCATAAGGTGAATGCATATTCGTTTAAACAATCTTTAGAATTGGAGCGTTTGTAGAAACAATCGGAGATGAATCACTGCAAGAAAGTCTCTTCATCTGGAGAGTTTGATCTTGTCGTGCGACGCCGCATTTTCTTGCCAAAAATTATTGGGAGACACCGGAAATCAAGATAAGTTGAGATGAAGACACATAAGAGGAATTCAAGCTCAAAAACTAAGAGAAAATGAGATGCAAAACAAGGATTTAGTTGCGAAAGTAGAGCAAAACTCTGATACATTTTAGTGAAAGAAATCAAGAGAAGAATCTCTTGAAAAGTTTATTATATTCTTATTGAATGAAACAAAATACAATGATGATGATAATATATTATGAAAGATACATAACTAGAATTAAACCCGTAACTTAATTACATGGTTTAGTGTAAACTGAGATTACATAGTCTAATACATTGTCCTAATAAGAGTATAAGTACAACTAAATGATAATCTTGACAATGCTTATAATAATCACAGAAAATAATTATTAAAACCTCAGCCTTTAGTTTTTTTTTCGGTCGTTAACCTCAGCCTTTAGTTGAAACCTCAGTCTTCTTTTACATTAAAGTCTGAATTATTGTTAGATTTTATAACCTAATTCACTAAATCCTAAACAATATTATAACGGATTACTTTTTGCGTGTTGGTAAAAGTAACATATTACACAACTCTTAACAATCTAATTGAAATGAAAAAAAGAACAACATAAATAGAGATTCAAACACTTCGATCAAAAACACATAACTATATATAAAAAAATTCATGTAACTTCTTCTTTTTTGTTGACTCGTACGTAAACTTGTTTGATGTTTCTTTTGAGTCAGCATTAAAATTTAGACCTTTTTCTTTTCTATAAAACTCTACTTTAAATTCAGAATAGAAAAAAAAAAGAAATTAGAGGCCATAATTATTTTAAAAAGATGATAAACATTGTAATTTGACCAAATGTCGTAATTCAGACACAATAAATTTTTTGTTATGAGTTTTTACGTCAATCAATATGTTGGGATTATTATTCTATATATATAACTAATTAGCGACCCGTCCTTCAGGCGAAATTTGAATACAAGAATGGAAAAAAGTATGTAGAAATTTATAAACTATAAAACATATATATTTTCATCAAGAACCAACATCTTGACACCTATGTTATAAGCTTTCCACTTTTTTGACATCATGGGCTTCCCGAAATTGCAAAAACTTTATAATTACATATTGAGAGTTTCGTCTACCTTACAATCAGAAAAAGAGGGACGGTAAGTTTCCATATAGATTTGGCAAAAATTTGAAAAGGTAAGATTTTTGTTGGTGACAATGCTAAATTTGAGCTACCAAATGATCTATTTAAAAGAAGAAAGAAGAGAGAGAAGTCACAATTTGTTGATTAAAGACAATATATATTTTTTTTTGGTTGAAGACTTGAAGACTTGAAGACTATTTAGTTGATACAATTTGTCATTAATTAGAGTAATTCAGTTATCTTTTCATTAGTATGTAACTATTTTCTTACACATATTGAATTGGGAAATATGAAAAGACATCATTGACATCGGCCTCAACAAAAAGGATGATGTTAAATAAAATACATTTAACCATATTACAATATTTAACCATTATAAATGAGAATTTTGACTCATTAGAAATTTTCATCTTTACTATACGTGACGTTCATGTTAATATTAAGATACCCATCATCACTATATTCGTAGTTTAGTCTACATATATTTAATAAATTTAATTTGATATCAAGTCCATAGCAATTTTTTAGAGAACTTGATTTTGATAGTTTTTTTAGTTTTTCATAAATTAAATGATTTTAATCCAAAAACCCACTATATCTTCTTTAATTTTTAAATTAAAATAAATTTTGCTAACTTTTTCTCTTCCTTGTTGTCTACTAATTTAGATTTAAATTATTACATATCTATACATTCACCAATAATTAGACATATTTGTTTTAATTTTAGTTTGTTGTATGATATAAATTTATATTGACATATGTAGAGAATATATAATTTTTTTCTATAATTATGGTGACTATATAAATTTTTTAAATTCATATATATGTTCATTATTTTTCCTAATCGCGGTGTTATATTTTAATTACAAAATCATAAGAGTTATATTTTCATATTATATTTTTAATGTGATACTAATTTTAATTTTAAAATAAATTAGTACATGTATCCACTAAATTGTGGTTTAAAATATATAATTTGTTGTTAATTATTATTTAGAAAACAAAAGTTTGTTTTAATGGTGAATGATGATGTGACACTCTAAGAAGAGAGCAAGATTGAACTTTTCATATATAGATCACCAATAATTAGACATATTTTTTTTAATTTTAGCTTATTGTATGATATAAAATTATATTAACATATGTAGAGAATATATAATTTTTTTTCAGTAATTATGGTGACTATATAAATTTTTTAAATTCATATATATGTTTATTATTTTTCCTAATTGCGGTGTTATATTTTAATTACAAAATGATAAGAGGTATGTTTTCATATTATAATTTATTATGATACTAATTTTAATTTAAAAATAAATTAATACATGTATCCATTAAATTGTGGTTTAACATATATAATTTGTTATTAATTATTGTTTAAAAAAAGTTTGTTTAAATGGTGAAGGATGATGTGACACTCTAAGAAGAGAGTAAGATTTAACTTTATATATATAGATTGTTTTATGTTTTTACACTAGACTTCTACAAAATTGAAATTTAATTATATTCACATAAATCACTAAAAAACTAATATTCACTTGAACATCGTCTAATATAAAAAAAATTATGTTATGACCAAAAACTCGTTGTAGAACATTGGAGAATGAATGGAAAATAGTAGGATGTGTTGGGACCGGTCTTAGCACAAAAAGTACTAAAACGGTGGTTCCTGATTAAAAGAGTGGAGGAGAATGGATAAGGACACTTGTAGATTGGATTAGGAGCAAAAGCTAGTTAGCCAAGAGCAAGAAGAGATGATTTCCGAATTGATATTCTTATTAGACTTTAGTTTGCCAAAAATCCGATCCTTTTTTCAAAGGATTGTGCCTTTGTTTATAGTTTATAGAGGCAGTTACATGTGTAGAAAATAAAGGAAGATTTACAAATATGTTGATAAGACTGAATCTGTTAAGATTCGTGCTAGATTTATGAAAGTTTTCCATGTCGGCATAGGAAAGCTTCCATTTATCGTTTGCTGATGTGTCATCCAACTTCTCTTCAGGTTTGTAGAACTTTTTGAGATGAGACATTTTGCCGATTTGAATATATGACCAGAGTTGAAGACTTAGTGCTTACAACCAGGTTGTTCTTTTGTATTCGGCCTGTTGTTATCAGTGGACCAAAGCGGGATCTCGGATCCACCTCCACCAATTGTCCCCCCAGACTCGGAAAATTCTGGTGCCAAATTTCCGAGTCGGAAAATTCTGGTGCCAAATTTCCGAGTCGGAAAGGTTTTTCATCTTCCAGAATTTTTGGTCCACGTGTCAGTTTTTCAGTGCGCTAGTCGAACAGTCGTCTGGGTTTTATGCGAATCATCATTATTACCGCGTCGCATCATTTCGATTACTCCCCACTCAGTTATAATTACCATCTCGCGTCATTTCGAATTTCAGTAATCCTTATAACTACCGTGCTTCTTTTTTTTACCATTTACTTTTCATTTGTGCATTCTTTCTTTAACGACTTCCGTGTTTTTCCTACTTCAAACTTTTTCAAATTTTTCTAACTTCTTTTTCTTCATTATTCTTTGAAAATAGGTCTTGATGATTTCAAACTTCCTAACGTTGAAGCTGTTGTCAATTCTGCACTGGAGGGTTTTAATGTTCAATCTTCTAGAGGTCCTTCTAGGGTTTCTAAACCCTTATCTGCTCCATCTCAGGACATAGTTGAAGTCCCTTCAAGGTCTCGCCGTGGAGATTCGCAGCCTGCAAAAAAGGCGAGGGCTGATGCGCCACTAAGGATCGCCTCTTCAAGAGGAGGCGGTAGGAGTGGTTTTGCGGATACTTCTCGTGGAAGGGGTAGGGGTACGGCCGCCCAAATTGCTGGAAACTATCTTGAAGTGGTTGAACTTCGATCTAAACTTTCTGCCACCCAGGAGGAACTTGCTCGTGTCAAAGGCGAGTTGAGGCAGGGGCACAAAAACGTCCTCAAGTTGGTAGCTCAAAATACGACTCTGTCAGAGTTGCTAGATTGTGCTGATTCCGATCAGGGTACCGCCTTCAAATCTGCCGAGAAGGCTAATGATGAGGTTCTGAGGTTGCAAGCCGAGTTGGATTTGATGAGGGGGGACTTTGATTCTCGACTCCGCCAGGCATTAACTATTGAAAACTTGTAAATCTTTGAGATTCTTCATGAACGTATGTCTGACCATTTTGGCCGTATTGCTGCTCGATTCAGTGATCTTAACAAGAACCTTGAGGCCCGTTTGTCGTATGCTCAGTTTATTTGGGTCAAAAAATGTTCTCCAACTGCTTTCCAACCGTGGAGTCGATATCCCTCCTGCGGTCACCGACTTGATGACTGCCAAGGTGAATGATTTCAAGGAACTCATTGATAAGAAGAGTTTGACGCTGCTGCTTCCGGGGGACTTGGTCGTTCCTATTTTTGAAGTTGGAGAAGCCTCCAATGCTGGTGAAAGTGGACTCCCAGAAGCATCGTAATTTCTCGGGGCTTTGTAGTAGTCTTCTTTTGTAATCGCTGCTTGACTTCTTTTTAGGTATTGCACATATTTTTTGTATTCAATGCTTTTTGTAAATAATTTTCCTGTGTAAATGAAATCTGACATTTGATTATGAATAAAAAATTTATTTAACTGATTGACTCGTCACTTTATGAATTCTGGTTTCCGAGATCCTTTTCTTGTTTTTTGCGCGTTTAGACAAATTTCTTCCCATGTTTAGAGAGTTTGATCTTGTTTTAGCTTAGGATGAGAATTTTCTGTTGTGCAACTTTAAAGCTGAGATTTTATGACTGAGTTTGAGTTTTAAGAAGTTCAGACTCGACAACCATATTTGTAAAACTTGGTCTAAAGAATTTCCGATTATCTATTCAGAAATCATGTTCTGACTTTTTTCGAGACTTTTATCTCGTAATTTTGTATAAAGCTATGCTTTATCGTTAAATGAGATTTTAATATCGGCAAATCTGTACAAAGATTTGCTTTGTCGTTTAAGTTAGATTTTAATCTCGGCAAATCTTTTAAGTGAGATTCTAACCTCGGCAAATCTAAACAAAGTTTAGCTTTGTCGTTTAAGTGAGATTCTAATCTCGGTAAATCTGTACAAAGTTATGTTTTGTCTTGTGATGAGAAGTCATCTCATTAATCTTTACGGAACTATATTCTGTCGTTTTGTTGAGAAGTTAATCTCATTAAGTCTGCACAAAGCCATGCTTTGTCTTTTGTCGAGAACTGATCTCATGAATCTGTACGAAACTATGTTCTATCGTTTTGTGAGAAGTTAATCTCATTAAGTTTGCACAAAGCTATGCTTAGTGTTTTGTCTAGAATTTATCTCGTGAATCTATATAGAACTATATTCCATCATTTTGTGAGATTTAAATCTCAAAAGATCTATACAAAGCTTACGCCTTGTCTTTTCATGAGAATTGGATTCCTGTTAGTGCTACAAGAGGTTAGTCTCATAATGGTATAGTGTATAAGTATTGTATAAATTTTTCCAAGGTTGAGCTTGGTGAGTTCAGAACTTGGTTTTTAAGATAAGGACTAAGCCTTAATCAGAGATTTTTGAGATTGGACTCTGTGAAATTAAGTTTTGCGAGATTGAGCTCGGTGAGTCTATAACTTGGTTTTTGATATAAGGACTAGGCCTTAGTCGGAGATTTTTGAGATTTAGACTCGGTGAATTTTTAGTGATTTGAACAAGTTTTTCGAGGTTGGGCACGGCGAGATTTTAAGACTCGGCTTAAAGATAAATTGCGTTTGTTTTTACGAGAATTTTTCTCGACTTGCGACTTTGTAGGGTATAGGGTGTAACCTATTCTTTTTTTTTCTTTTTAGATGCCGACTTTGGGCAAATATATTTTTTTATAGATTTCTACCTGGACTCGAAGGCTACCTACGTACCCCAAATGGATCAAGCCAAGACGTACTTCTCATGAAGGATTTGCCGTCCCCCGCCTTACCACTTTGCCATGCTTACATAATTAATTAAGTAGACAGAGATGTGTTAAATGACGCATTAAATTCATCGAGATGACGAGCTTTTAGTAGTAGTATTGCTTTAAGTTGATGGAGTTACAATTTTGAGGAATTGGTACTCCTTCCATGCTTGAGATTTTGTAGACTCCTGGCTTTACGACTTCAAAGATAATGTATGGCCCTCCCCAATTTGCGCCAAGTTTTCCAGCATTAAGCTTAGCCGTGTTCTCAAACATTTTTCGAGGTACAACATCTCTGACTGCAAAGTGTCATCCATGTACTTTCTTATTGTAGTACTTTGTGGCTTGTTGTTGATAGTTTTGTACTCGAAAAAGTGCCTCATCACCTTTTTCTTCTAAATCGTCAATACTATTTTCCATAGCGTTGTTGTTAGCGTCTTCATTCTCGGAAATCCGTTCACCGCGCTAAGTTGGCACAACTATATCGGCAAGAGCCATTGCCTCCATTCCGTGAGAAATAGAGAATGGAGTTCATTCGGTTGATCGCTGAGGTGTGGTTCGATGTGACCATAATAATTCCTCGAACTCGGAAGCCCAACTTCCCTTATTTTCAGAAAGTCGATTTTCTAGACCATTGAAGAATTTATCTATTTGATTGTGGCCTCAGCCTGGCCATTTCCTTGTGGGTTTTGCGGCATTGATTTGGTTAAACGGATATCCCATCTGGCACAAAAGTTGCTGAACTTTGCTGAGATGAATTAAGATCCATTATTAGTCATGATCTCGTATGGAAGATAATGTGTGTGTTTTTTGATAGTTTTAGAATCGTATTTTGGGTCACTTTGCATCCGTCTAGTTAGATTTTCCGTGCACTTAGGTCCTTTTAGGTTTGTTTTGCTTTTTTGCATTTGCATTTGGAGTTTGGAATTTATCTAGGTAAAAGGAGCAGAAAAGGAGCAAAAAATAGAGCTAAGGATAAATGGAGCAGCTGCTAGAACGTCTAAAGCAAAAAAGATCACGCACCCTCGGATCGCTACCTCATGGATCACATGGCGAAGACTACCCAGAACGCTCAACAAAGACCGCTCAGTCACTGACCTCAGTCTATATATCGCGAGGAAAGATTGGTTCCGGAACAAAGACCATCCCCTCTTAACAAGAAAGGTCACACTCGGAGCCACAACTCAGTCTAGAACCACGAGGACAAAGATAAGAAGCACTCCTTGGTGCCCAAGCTCGCGCAAGGACTCCAAGGACAGATTCATAGACTGCCTAGTTGACCGACTTAGGTCAGTTTGACTATTAGGGTATGCAAATAACCCTATAAATACCCTTTAATGACACTCTTATCATTTTATCTGATGTTTTAGCCACAAAACTCTCTCTACTTTATTGCTCTTTAAGCTTCTTTTAGAAGGTTGGTACATTTTGAATGATTTATGTTTTATGATTGAATGAATTAAGTTTGCCTTGATCTTCATCTTTCTTCTTGCAGTTTCATTAAGCTTTTAATTATGCAATCTAGATCTTCCCCAATCCTCAGCCCTCACGGAATGAAGCGCGATTAGATCCGTTTTGATCTCAAGGATGGGGTGATCAGAGGTGAAGCCATTGATTCCCTTGCCGAGCTAGCCATGATCTAAACTCCGATCTCTTCTAGCAAGACCAAACTTAATGCTCATATCTCCCTGATCAGTTGAGATCTGACTTGGGCCGTGATCGGAAGCTATCACTAACGGAAACAGAGATCAAATGCCTTGCTAGTGATGGCTTGATCCGTCGAAGAGAGATCTAGCATGTGGATCAACCATTAGACGAGTTTGGCTTTACTTTATGCGTCCGGTTTGGCTTGATCGCGGCGAGAGTCGTAATGGATCAGCCGATCCAGATAGGGATCCTCACCACAAGAGCGAGCTGATCTAGCCAACATCCCGGTCTAGAGATTGCTCAAAGAATCCGGCAAGTGGGATCGATGAGTTTGTCGCTGATAAACCTCCCTATCCTCTAGATCTTTACTCTTTTATTAGCTTAAACCTTATTCTAGTTATTGTGCTCTGTTATTTGGTCATTTCTCTGTTTTAGCAGTTTAAATTTGTTCTGTTTTTATTATCTAGTGTATTTCATCCTATTAGCTAGTTTGCAAGCTAGGCTTAAAATCAAGATCTATCATTGTGACAGAATGTTAGATTAACTTGAACTAGGATCTGGTATTAGATAGGTTGTTTACAAACACTTCCGAGTATTGGTTTGATAAAACTTCACCTTACTTACCACCATACTCAGTGATTTGATAAGAGAAGGAAAAATTCTTTTATCAAAAGACCATGTCGGCAGATGATATTCTTACGCACGAAATTGATTACACCTTTATCTTTGATCTGAGAGTAAGTTTCTGCTTTAACCCACTTTGAGAAGTAGTCAGTCATAACGAGCATGAATCTCTTTTGTCATGTTGACGGTAATGGCCTGAATATACCTATTGCTCATTGCATGAATGGATAAGGCATGATTGCCAATGTTAACTCCTCGGTTGGAGCGTAAATAATGTGCCCATGTATTTGGCACTTGTCACACTTAGTAGTGTACTCAATGCAATCTTTTGCCATAGTCGGCCAATAGTAGCCGAGTTTCCACTGTTGTGGTTTCTTCCCGCTCCATCATGTGTCTTTTTGATGATCTTGTCGACCTTGTTTCCATGAACGCAAGTGAGTAGTACCCCGTTTGCACTTCTTCGGTAAAGTTTTCCACCGACTTGGGCGTAGAAATCACACTTGGCTTTTCATCGGCGTGTTGCCTATTTGTCTTCCGGTGTTTTGCCGTCTAGAATGTAAGCAAGGATCTTGTCTCTCGAATCCACCTTTGGTTTGTTGTTTTGTTTGGCGTCTACCATCTCGGAATATGATTCTTCTCGGATTTCGTCTATAGCCAAGACAAGTTCTAGATCTCCTTTTGGTAGGCTTATACTTAGGCAATCTATGCTTTCACTTGGCAGATTTGTCTTTGGATGGGATCTGTTGTGGATGCAAGAGTTTCTAGGGTGTCGGCAAATATGTTCTCGGACCTTGAAATTTTGTTGATCCTAAATCTGAATTCTTTGGTCAGCTCCTTTCCCACGTGAAGATAAGCTTCCATTCGATCATTCTTCATGTTGTAACCTCTGTTAACTTGGTTAACAACGAGTTGGGAGTCACAATATCAATCGATATCGGTAGCTCCGACTTCCTTGGCTAGTTTATCCCGTAATTAGAGCCTCGTACTCTGCCTTCATTGTTTGAAGCTGGGAACGCAAGTCGGAATGACTGCTCTAAGGCTTCTCCTGTAGGGCTCTCTAATCGGATGCCTACTTGTGAGCCATGTTCTGATGAAGATCCATCCACATATATCTTCCACATTTGATCCTTTACCGAGTCTAGAGGTTCTAGATCTGGAGATAGCTTGATTATGAAATCGGCTAAGACTTACGACTTTGCACTTGTGCGTCCTTTGAACTCGATGTCCTACTCGCTTAATTCGATTGGCCAATTCTTCAATCGCCCTGACAAATTTGGACTATGTAGTGGATGATTCATTAACATTATAATGGTATAAGACTGGAAGTAAGGTTGCAACTTCCTTGCTGAAGTAACTACTGCTAGTGCGAGCTTCTCTGTAGTCGTATATTAGCACTTGGCTCCATCCAACAACTTGCTGACATAGAAGATCGGGTACTGAATCCGTCTATCATCTCGAACTAGTACACCACTAACTACAAAGGTAGAAACTGTAATGTATAAATACAATGGTTCTCTGTTTTCTGGTTTAGCGAGTATCGGGGGTGTTGAAAGGTACTCTTTCAACTTGGAGAACGCCTTTGCTTTCATCCCACTTGAACTCTTTGTTTCCACGCCACAAGTTGTAGAATAGAAGACACTTGTCGGTTGAGCGTGATATGAAGCGGTTTAGGGCGGCTATTCTACACGTTAACCTTTGTACTTCTCACTTATTCTTCGGAGAAGGCAATTCTTGGATTGCTGTGAGTTGCTTTGGATTAGCTTTGATTCCTCTTTGAGTGACTATGTATTCGAGGAACTTTCCTGATGTAACCCCAAAAGTACATTTTACTGGGTTGAGCTTCATGTGGTTGATATGTCTGGATTTTAATCCTTAGAGTCATTTTCCATCCATATCATAACATTTGCATCATTCTAGAGTCATTTTAGGGTAATTTTCATGTTGAGCACTTGCATACCATACATTCTGCATATGGAGTAGATTTATGTGTTTTAAGGAGCATTTTGGAGCCAAATAGATGCAAGGAATGGGGCAGGCAAACTTAGGAAAACTTGGATGAACAAAGAAGTACAGAAGCCAAAGTTTAGACTCCCTCGCACCTCAGCCTCGCACTACTAAGGGCGATGACTAACTGAAGAACCTTGCCTCAGACTATTGCCTCGTGTGTAGACCCCAAGGATGACATAAACACCTCACCCTTGTGGAGAAGATCTCAGCTCACAGCCAATCCTCGACCTTCTACCCCGAGGACCAAGATTAGAAGCACCCCTCAGTGCCCAAACTCACGCAAGGACTCTGAGGACAGATTCACTGATTTCTTGGTTGACTGATTTAGGTCGGTTTGACCATTAAGGTTATGCAAATGACCCTATAAATATCCTCTAATCACTCTTTTATCATTTTTATCTGATGTTTAGCTGAAAAACTCTCTCTATTTTTACTGTTGCTTTCATTTATGCTTGTTAAGGTACTTTTATATTTATGCTTAAGCTTTAATGGAATGAATTTAGTTTGATCTTCATCTTTACTTTCTGCTCTTTACTTTTATGTTCTTCATGTTTATGCAAATGAAATCTCCCTTGATCCTCTGCTCTCAACTCATGAGGTGCGAGTAGATCCTCGTGGATCTTGAGGATAAGTAGATCGGAGGTGAATCCACTGATTCACTCGCTGAGCGAACAATGATCTAACTCCGATCTCTTCTCATATGACTAGGCATCATGCTGATCTCTCCCTCATCAAGAGAGATCTGATTTGGGTTGTGACCTAAGGCTAGCGCCACAGGAATCGGAGACCAAGTGCCATGTGAGTGATGGTTTGATCCACCAAGGAGAGATCTAGTATGTGGGTCGGCTATTAGATGTATTGGGCTGAACTTTAAGCTTCTGATTTGGTATGATCGTGGCTAGTGCCGTAATAGATCAACCGGATTGGTTAGAGATCTTCACCATGAGAATGGGTTGATCTAGGCTTGTCCCGATCTAGGGATCGCTCAATTTAGCTCGGCGAGGTTGATTTGGCGAGTTTACCGCCGATTAAACCTACCCTATCCTTTAGATATACACTTTAAGATTTATTTTCATCTATTGTAATTATATCACTCTATTTTTGATGCATCTCTCAGTTTTGAATTTTTAGATTCTGTTTTTATTTTGTCTTTTAGTCTATTTTGTCCTATTATCTATATTGCGAGCTCATTTGTTGTATAACCTATCTTTGTGACAGATTGATAGCTTGTTTGAACTAAGACCTAGTAGTAGATAGATTGGTTACAAGAAATTTCTCAGTATTGGTTCGACAAACTGACCTACTTGCCCTATGCTTAGATGATTTGATCTTAAGGCTCAAATACCTTTTTATCAAATTGGCGCTGTTGCCAAATCAGTTTTGCTTGTTCCAATCTATAGTTTACTTGTCTTAGGATCAGGTTTCGTGTTATTGCTATTATACCTTGTCTGTGGTTCATTCAGCTTGGATCCATAAGGACCAAGTTTGAATCCTATTGACAAGTTGTTGTTTCTGTCTTTGCAGGCCTCGCAGGTATCCTTCGACAGCTGACCCGAGGGCACCACAAACAACCTGAGCTCAACGTCTGTACTTGCCGTCAAGCCCCGAATTAAGGAAACTTCACACTCCTCTGTATTTGCAGGCCTCGCAGGTACTCCTCGAG
>OVBA01002736.1:0-32262 GCA_900406435.1 Lepidium aucheri
AGATGTGCATTCAAGCAAAACAACTTATAAAAAGAAACGGAGGGAGTAGTAGAATTGTTGGAAATGGTCAGTGATATAGTCATGTTTGAGATTAATAGAGAGACGATCTGACAAAAAGCTGACTAGAGACGCAAAAAGCTGAGCAGAGACGCATCAATGAATGAAAAACCTAAAGGATGCAATCAAAAATATGTCTTCGAAAGATCCAATATCGATTCGTGATTTCGAAGAGGCAATGAACAAGGTATGTGCGTGCCACAGATATATCGAGGAACACGACAAGTCGTTCCCATTATTCTGGTTATCCAAAAACGTCTTATTTTGATTTTTACTTACACTACAAGAAAATATACTGAAATCTGATAACATATATCGTTGGTTTTTATCGGAATAGAGTTGTAACCGACAAACACCAAGAGTAATTTGCTGTTGCTATAGCTTCGTCAGAAATAACGGTCCCATCAGAATCCGTCGGATAAACCGACGGCATATTCCATCGATTTTCATGGATGTTTACCATCACTTACCATCAGGACTACTTCTGTCAAAGGCTGTTGGTGTTTTTGTTTTCGACTATCATCGGTGACATGGCCATCGATAACCGTCGGTTCTATCCCGTCAACTACTATCGGTAATATGGTGGTAACCGTCGGTTTTGCCACTATCGGTGACCGTCAGTATTGCACCCGTTGGTTACTGTTGTTAACATGACCGTTGACTACTATCAGTATTACGGCCGTCAGTTGTCGTCGGTGACATACCATCAATTGCTGTCGGTTACCTACCCGTCAATTGTGTTAGTATGCCATTCGATGGCAACCGACGGGAGTTAATATATTTGTTTTTTTTAGAATAAATTCTTATAATTAATTTAAAATTATATTAAATAATTATACTTATTTAAACACCAATTAAATTTACAATATTTTTGGTTCTAATGTTTGGATACAAATATATTGTTCCGTCAAAAACTAAATCTCTGAATTATGGGTCTCGTTATCATGCAGCAAACTCCGAGGAGTGTCGAACATCTGGAATAGCTTGGCAATCTGAGCTTTACTCCTTGCTTGCCTTTCCTGAGTCTTGCGGAGTTGGTCTTGGTACTGCTGCGTGGTCTGGTGGCTCGCCCTGAGATCTACCAGTTCTTATCGCTCCTGCTGACTGAGACCCACCTCCTGACTCAGGTCAACACCTGTTGGCAACCCATATGCGGTATCAAGCTTATCGAGTCCAGGTCGTTGTACCTTGTTACAAGGAGTTTCCTACAAAATAAATAAATATTTTGACGTTTTTCAATATAATATTACAAAATATAAGAATTTTTATAACTTGATTAAATGAATACCTCAACGACGATTTGGTGGTTCATCCTGGACGTAACGGGAAATTACGGGAACGGGTCGGGAACGGTTAATTCGAAAAATTAAATTTACTTCCCAAATAATTCCTATTACAAAACAGGACGGAAATTCCGGGAATCGGGAACGGTACGGGAATTTTGGGACTCAAAATTTACTTTCCGAACTATTCCCAAAGTTTTACTAAATCGGGAAATTATATTATATGTATGAAAAATAGTTTGGAAAATATGAGTAATCAAAAAACTAAGAGTATAATTTTAAATTATATATTCAATATAACAAAAATAACAATGTATAAACGATATACCGATATTCAATATACAAAAATATAAAATTATAGTATTTAAATTTGTAATTAAATGACCAAACATTGCTATTTTTTACCAAAACCACTAGTATATCGATATTAAATCATTTAGATTTATTGTAAGGTTCTGAAAAATTTAATTAAAATATTGTTATAGGCTTATTATAGCTATTTGAAACTTATCTAATATTTGAATCTAATATATTTTAGCTTTTTGTTAATGTAAACAAATTCCCAACGGGAATTCAAGTAATTCCCGAACCCATTCCCGACCCTTTCCCTTACCTGTTTGGATATTATTTTTGGACCCGGACGGGAAATTATAATTTCACATTCCTGAAAGAGAGAGGAATTATGGGACGGGAGTCCCGATATGCCAAGGGCTATTGGTGGATGTCATCCAGAGAGAGCGGAACAAAAGGCCCAGCTCCATCCTGAGTCAGTTGTGTTTGCAGCTTTTTGGTCATCTGTTCAACCCTCTCCACCACCTCCAACATATTTGGGTTCTCGATCCTCCCAGACTTCTTACCAGTGTAACAACCCTTCATAAGGCTCAGCCAATCTTGTACGCAGCCATTCTTAACAGTCTACAAAAATAAAAATATAATTTAGAGTATAATCAAAAAGAAATTTCTATTTAAAATTGAAAATCACCATATCTCGCTCTATGCGCTCAAAGGTATGGCAGCCGGCGTTATGGGTACCTGGCGCCTTCACTGTCACGTCTTTACCACCATTATAGTTCTTCTTGTTCTGCTCAGATATTTTTGTGGCCTGTGAGCTTGAATACTCTACAAACTCCGGGAGTCAAGTAGCCAGGCAGCCATGGGGTATCGACATTGGATCCTTCTCCCACGCAGTCTTCTAGGTATAGAAGTGGTTGCTGTACAAAATACAGCATTGGTCCTTGAACTTCTTCTGAACTTGAGGCGTGTGATGGACCTCCCAGTTGAAATGTTGCTATCAATTGTTTAAAAATCAGTATAATAATGGTTGTATAGTATAAAACGAAGTATAAAAATCATATAAGAAAATTGTTGTTTACCGCAAAAGATTTGAACTATTGCTCCTTCAGGTCCAAAGGGGACTTGTTGAAGGTTGGATGCGCAAAAGGGAGTTGATGCTGTATCATAAGCTTCACCAACATGATAATCTGGCCCTCGAACCAAAATCTACAAATTTAAAATAATTAGATTTTATACTTTATTATTTATGAATCACTAAATAAAATAAATTAATTGTAATACATACCATGTCGATCCAGTTCCCAGATTAGGATCGAGAACTTTAAGATGGTCAAGCCAACCACTCGTCAATATATGCTCGATCGTTAAATGCAAAGGTGGTTGTTGGACCGATGGCCCTGGCTGTGTATCAGGCACATGATGTGGACTCTGAGGCGGACTCGGAATCGATGAGAATCATGGTCTTGTGATCAAAGAGCCCATGATCATTGGAAATTGTCGTACGAAATCCTGAAAAAATTATAACGCCATTAGTTTTATAACATAGAAATATAAGTTTAACAAACTGTATTTATACATTTATTTTTTTCAACTAAAATTTGTATTATATATTTTTATGAATTTATGTAGTTATCATATAACATAGAGATATATAAATATATGTACAAATAACGTATATCTGTATGTAAATATATTAATATATTAATATATATATATATATATTCTTTATAATTTTGCCATTCTTATTTTCTTTGTTTACTTCTAACGTTGTTCTTCTGATGATTTCTAGTGAATGAATATAATTGTTGTCAATATATGGAAAAATATTTACGGATAGTAATCAATTGCGAGGAGGGAATGTAATGTTTTTTTATCGTAGATGCCATTGTAGGAACCTAACTGCTCGAAATCGGTGTAGCAAAAACAAATAATAATAAATGGTAAAAAAGATAGAAACATTTAAGAAAAACAAACAGAGCTGAGACGAGTATTTCGTTATCTTATCTTAATAAACGTCAACGGTGTACTCGGGTTGGTGCATTTTTAAGTTACAGGATAGAACTGTGACTGAGACCGGTCGACAATACACCAATGATCAGAATCTACAAATTGAAGTGTCTAATCTACACTCTGAATCACGAAACATTTTAGAGCCTTTAATACAAGATCTTTGCCATCAAGGCTAAATCTTTCTGGTAGATTTGGCCCAAAAAGAATATGTGCATTGTGGGCCAAATGTCCACATTGTTGGATAATTCCTTAGCTTGGGATACAAGCTATTCCTAATAAGAGTTAGTTATTAGAGATAATACCTAAATAAATGGGATAAGATTTATGTAAATTAAATCCTTGAAGGAATAGGGAGTTATCCTAGTTCTATAAATAAGAGTCTTAGGGAGAGTTGTTCCTTAAGAGATTTGTGAAAGTATTTTGGTTAAGTTTTGAGCAAGTTTCTTAATCAATAAAGAAGAGCAAGTTCTTTAAAATTCTTTTGCAAATTCTGATATCAATTGGTATCAGAGCCAGATTGAAATCTGAACAAGCAAGGAGAAACTGCACGTAGCCAAGGATGGGAGACGTGATCCAACAACCACCGCGAAAGGACCCTGGAGTTCCATCGATCCAATGTCCTATGTTATCATCAACAAACTACACAGTTTGGGCGATGAGAATGAAGATTACACTTTGAGTTAGTGAAGTATGGGAAACAATTGAATCAAGATCTACGGATGTAAAGAAGAATGTCACTGCCATAACTCTCTTATTTCAATCTATTCTTGAAGAACTCATCTTGCAAATCGGAGATCAAGATATGGCTAAAGGGCTTTGGGATGCTATTAAATCACGGTATCAAGGAGCTGATCGTGTGAAGGAAGCATGGTTACAACCCCTATTAGCGGATCTAGAAACATTGATAATGAATGACAATAAAACAGTTGATGAATTTGCAGGAAAGATTTCTGGAATTGCAGCTAAATCGGCCTCACGTGGAGAATCTATTAGTGAAACAAGACTTGTTAAGAAATTTCTTAATGGATTACCTGTGGATAAGTATATTCATATTTTGGCTTCTCTAGAACAAGTCTTAGACCTTAAGACAACAAGGTTCGAAGAAATAATCGGGAGAATCAAGGCTTGTGAAGAAGATCAAGTAACCGAGACCACGAAAAAGAGACCAAAAGCTATGACAAAAGGGGAAGTAAAGATCGATCCAAAGTGATATGTTGGAGGTGTGACAAGCCAGGACATTTTGTTTCAGCTTGTCCCCATAGACCTAGAGAGAGTTAAGAAGAAAATCTCAATGAGCATCAAGAGAAAGAAGAGGAAAGTGAAGAAGAAGCTCTTTATGTTCATGAGATTGTGTTCTTGAATGAAGACAAAGTTTTCCTTAAAACTTATGAAGCAAGTATAGAAGGCTCAAAAATTTGGTACCTTGAAAATGGAGCAAATAATCACATGACGGGAAAAAAGAGTTCTTCTCTTAGCTAGATGAAAACGTCAAAGGAAAAGTAAAGTTTGGAGATGGCTCATATGTCAACATAGTTGGGAAAGGGTCTATCGTGTTTTTTAGCAAAACCGGAGAGCAAAAGGTACTCAAAGACATTTATTTTATACCCGATTTGAAGCATAATAACATAAGTCTTGGACATACAACTGAGAATGGGTGTGAAGTGAAGATGAAAAGAGACCAATTACACCTTAGATAACCACGAGTAAGACTACTAATTCAAGTGACAAGATCATCAAACCGGTTATACAAAACATCACTCAAGATTAGTCATCAAAAGTGTCTTCTTGCCAAAGACGATGACATCACGCGAACTTGACACTTACGGCTAGGGCATGTGAGTTTTGGGGTGATGAATAACATGGTTCAGAAAAAGATGGTTATTGGACTACCACAAATAAGCCATGAGAAGAGTCTATGTAAAGTTTGTCTAGTTGGAAAACAAATTAAAAAATCGTTTCCAACAAAGACAAATTTTCGAGCACAAAAGGTTGCTGAGCTGATTCATGGGGACTTATATGGTTCGATTTCACCTATAACTCTAGCAAGAAATCGATATATCTTTTTATTGATAGATGATCATTCAAGATATATGTGGTCCTTCTTATTAAAAGAGAAAAGTGAAGCGTTTGATCGGTTCAAAATCTTTAAAAATAATATTGAGAAGCAAACAACTTTGATCATCAAAATGTTTCGCACCGATAGAGGAGGAGAATTTACTTATGCTGAGTTCAAATTGTTTTGTGAAGAGAATGGGATCACAAGACATTTAACTGCACCATATACACCTCAACAAAATGGTGTAGTTGAGAGAAGGAATTGTACTCTTATGGAGATGACAAGGAGCTTACTCAAAGAGATGAAGGTACCGAATGAATTTTTGGGAGAAGCCGTACGACATTCAACCTATCTTTAAATAGGCTACCAACAAAAGCTCTGAAAGGATAAACACCTTTTGAGAAATTCATGGAAAGAAAACCAAATATCGAACACTTAAGGGTCTTCGGTTGTGTTGGTTATGAAAAAATCAATGGTCCACACCTTAAGAAACTCGACGATAGATCAAGGAGTGTGATCAATCTTGGGTCCGAATCTGGTTCCAAAGCTTATAGGCTTTATGATCCGACCACAAGAAAGGTGATTGTGAGTAGAGATGTAATATTTGATGAAGGAAAAGCTTGGGATTGGAAAACTACCAAAGAAAATGATGGAGAACCGGGTATGTTTGATATTCATCAAGAGAATCTCGGAGGAGAAGTAAATGAACCAGAAGATGATCTTGATGAACATGAATAAGGAGGAGAAGAACCAGAAGAAGCAATAGACCAAGAAGAAGAAGAAAAAAATTTCGAAGATGGTGATGAAGATCAAATCAACGATCAACCTATCTCTCGGTTTGGTAGAGCAATTTTTAGACCAAGATATCTCAATGACTATGTGTTGTTAGCTGAACTTGAAAGTGAAAAGTTACTAATAACAACAGATGGAGAACCTGAAACCTATCTAGAAGCAAAAGATCAATAAGAATGGATCGATGCTATGAAGGCCGAGATAGAATCAATAATCAAAAATGGTGCATGGGAACTTGTTGACAAACCCGATGGAGCAAAGACTATTGGTCTAAAGTGGATCTTCAAAATCAAAAGGAATGCAGATGGGTCGATAAACTAATACAAAGCAAGACTAGTAGCCAAGGGTTATGTGCAAAAACATGGTATCGATTTTAAGGAAGTGTTTGCACCCGTCGCTAGACTCAAAACTATACGACTTCTCATAGGTCTCACAGCTACAAACTGCTGGGAAATTCATCATTTAGATGTAAAAACAGCCTTCTTGAATGGAGATCGACTGGGGAAGTGTATGTGAGTTAACCGGAAGGTTTCATTAGCAAAGGAGGAGAAAGCAAAGTCTATAGACTACACAAAGCTTTGTACGGTTTAAGACAAGCTCCAAGAGCATGGAATATGAAACTCGTTATTTTTATCAAAAGGTTGAACTTCAAGAGGTGCGTAAAGGAGTCCACTGTCTACATAAAGAAAGAAAAGAATGAATTTCTAATTGTAGCAATCTATGTCGATGATCTCTTCATTACCGGATCAACTCAAAGAATCATAAAGCAATTCAAGAAGGATATGTCAAAAGAGTTTGAGATGTCGGATCTAGGTAAGTTGACATACTATCTTGGAATTGAAGTAATTCAAGGTAATGATGGGATAAAGATAAAGCGAGAAAGATATGCTAAAGGGATCCTCAAAGACACGAAAATGGACTTGTGTAATGTAGCTCAAGCACCAATGGAATCGAATATAAAACTTTCTAAGGCTGAAAATGAATCTGAGATTGATGCCACGAATTATAGAAGAACGATTGGTTGTTTGCGTTATCTAGTTCACACAAGACCGGACATAGCATATGCGGTTGGAGTATTAAGTCAATATATGCAAAGACCAAAGGAATCACATGAAAAAGCACTCAAACATGTACTAAAGTACATCAAAGGTACAACTAACTTTGGCTTAAACTTTAAGAAAAATGGATCAAGGACAATCGTTGGGTATAGTGATAGTAGTCACAACATTGATCTTGATGACGGTAGAAGCACCTCTGGACATGTCTTTTATCTTAACTCATCACTGATCACTTGGATATCACAAAACAGGCCACGGTTGCTTTATCCTCTTGTAAAGCCAAATTCATGGCTGCCACCGAAGCCGCAAAACAAGCAATATGGCTTAAGGAGCTAATGAAAGAAATCGGGGATGAAAACAAAAAGGTCAAGCTAAGGATCGACAACAAATCAGCCACTGCACTCACAAAGAACCCATGNACCCGGTTTTTCATGAAAGAAGTACTCACATACTTTCTAGATATCACTTCATTTGAGAGTGTGTGGAAAACAACCAAATCGAAGTTGAGCATGTAGCCGGTGAAGAACAAAAGGCGGATATTCTTACGAAGTCATTAGGAAGAATCAAGTTTAAAGAAATGAGAGACAAGCTAGGTGTCATCGAGATCATTGCTCCCGGAATTCAAGTCGGAATTACGGGGGTGAATATTAGATAATTCCTTAGCTTGGGGTACAAGCTATTCCTGATAAAAGTTAGTTATCAGGGATAATACCTAAATAAATGGGATAACATTTATGTAAATTAAATCTTAGAAAGAATAGAGAGTTAGCCTAGTTCTATAAATAAGAGTCTTAGGGAGAATTGTTCCTTTTGTGAAAGTATTTTGGTTAAGTTTTGAGCAATTTTCTTAATCAATAAAGAAGAGCAAGTTCTTTAAAAGTCTTTTGCAAATTTCGATATCACACATTCCCCTAAGCACCGGCATGGCACGGCGGCGCGTACGTGTAGTGTTTCCCTTCTCTCCTCCAAATTCTCTGAACTAGTATACAAGTGTAATAATATATATACACAAACAACCAAGTTTTCTTAACAATGTGAGACTTTGGAACAACTTAAATGATTTAAGTTGTAGGCTTTTCTAAACTCAATCATATTTCTCATTCAATCATAACCATCATTTGATCAATTAAGTCATTGGGCTGTAATGACCAAATGGTTAGTCCAACAACCATTTCAATATTTGACCTAATTATACTTTTTTCTATGGATTAAAAAAAATAACTTAATAGCAAACCTTTACAACCAATAAACTAAAATGCTACGTCTACGGATATAAATTCTAAACCAAACCTTTGGACTGTTGTGACTTGTGAGCTAACCCCAAAAGAGGACAATGAGATTGATTGGAGGCCTTTATCAGTGTAAGCTAAAGGAGTCATTTGTACTATACGCCAAGTTCATATAATACTAAAACAAATAAAATCTACAAGCCAATGGAGTCGTAATTGATTAAGACCATACTTATTTTCTAAATAACTATAAAACATATATTACAGATATTACAAACAAAATAAGAAATCATTATTTATTTTATAATAAAAGATTACATAGCAATTAAAAAATAAAATAAATCATCAATTACAAATATATATCAAATTGTTCAGTAAAACTATTTCCTAGTACTTCCATAATGATCAATGCATTTCAAAATACATAATTATAAAGATTGAAAGGGACATTAAACTTCAAATTTGAAGTAGTGCTTTCAAAACTTTAATTTTAAGTTTTGGAAACCAGAAAACTTAAACTTCATAAGGCTTTAGAGTATTTTGCGGTGAAAAATTGACAAGAGTATATAAGAGAAATCAAAACTGTCCAATTTACAATCCATTTTATATTCTACTTGCGTCAATTTTATATTGCTATTTATCTATTACTTCATTGAATGATTATTTAAAATAAAAGAAAAAGAAAAAAAATCTAAATGGTTATATAAAATGTGCTGTATTTTTTTTGGTAGGATAAAATGTGGTGTATATTGTACCGTATAAACTCACCTATCACATCTTTATTTTAAATTTAGTATTTTCCCATATAAGAAGGAGCCTACAATTTCAATTTATAGAAATTGTTGAATGTGTACAAAAAAATAGCAAAGCATGTCAATTTTTTTTAACTCTTTTGCGTAGCTACATAAAGTATTCATATTTTATAGGATGATTTGAAAAATCAATAATTTTTGTCAGCGAACAATAATATTATAGCCTTCATGTTTCCTCATCTCTTCTAGCATCGGAAATGCAACTTTGACCTCTTTATATTAACAATAATGATCTACACAAAAACTGAAGGTGCATGTTTTTTTTAGCAATTTTATTGTTATTTATGAGGTATTATTGTTTTATATATATGCAATGAAATCATATGAAGGGTTTCTAGATATATCTTTATATATATATATATATAAGTTATTTTCGTGTATTTTTGAACTTTATAGACTGACAGAAAACTGATTAAGTAAGCGGCCTTCAATTTTCGTCACTACCTACTACTGTAAAGAATTATATAAACAACAAAAAAAGACATTCATCACAAATATATATGAGAAAATATTATTCCACGTTGGGAAAAATCCTAATTAGTATTATAAGATATGAGTTTCTATACACATTGTCAATTAGTTTTGAGTTGTAACTCCATAATCTATTATGGTATAAAATCCTACTATCTACCATATATAATTTGATTCGACCCAAAATTGGTCTAATTATTGGCAACCCATATCTAAATTGATATTGTCGATCAATCTCCGAACATATCAATATCAATGGCCAAAGAGTCATTATCTTGAAGACGCGTATTAGGAAATATTATCTCACATCGGAAGTTGTAAGGGATCATAACTAATACTCCCTCCGTTTCATAATAAGTGTCATTTTAGGATTGTTTATTCGTTTCAAAATAAGTGTCGTTTTAAATTTACGAGGTAACTTTTAGCATAAATGGTCTACTTTAACCTCATTACTAACCAATAAGAAAAAAAAAATGTCAAAAGTCAATTAAATGTTAAGGGTATAATAGAGTTTTAATATGTTTCTTTAATTTGTGTGAAAAATGCTAGAATGACACTTATTATGAAACAGAAGGAGTATATAAAAGATATGCGCTTCTCCACTTATTGTCAATTAATTTTGAGTTGAAATCTCATAATCTAATAATGTATGCTTATCTCAAGAATTTTAAAATGACAAATTTAGAGCTTTGAATGTTTTTTCTTGCTTTTTACAAATCTTTAAATCTGGTATTTTATACAACTCTTTGACATGATTTTAATACAATGAGGAAATATGTATCTATTTAAAAATAAAAATACTAACAAGTGCCTATATCAACCCAAATAGAAGATATAATTTTAGGCTCTTAGATTATTATATGTGCCTCTTTTAATACACCATTTAGAAATTGGTCTCGTAGCTAAAAGTAAAAGACACAAAAATATGTCGTCAAATCCCTAATCAATAAGATTGCAGAAAATTTCATTCTACAATTTTCACTAATATTACTCGAGGTTCTATTATTGCTTTAACTTTTACAATAGAGTAAAAATTGGGGCTTTGCCAAAACTTTACATTGAAAAATACAAAATGATACTGTTTTTTAAAATAAAAATAAATTTATAATTTAAGTTTTGTGACCAGAAAGGGATTTTTTTTTCTAAAATTCTGAGAGAATCTGCTTGTCATTTTGACAACAAATATATATATCAAATCAGGTTGGATTTAACATGATCAGTAACAAGGCACGTGAGCTGATTTTGATTAAATCAGTTTAGTTTCATTGAATCGATACATTTCTAGATATGATCTCGGTAATTTCTATAGAAATATATACGTCATTAATGAGTGTAACATTAACAAGAGTCCCAAATTCAAACAAAAAGAAAATTGTAGTGGAACATAAAGATAAAGGTAAATTATATAACTAAAGAGTCGTGAGTAAAAAGTTTACTAAATATAAAATAACTTGATTCATATATTGTATAGTCGTTTGGTTGGACGTGATTGCAGTATGTTGGGTAAAAAGACATATTTCAATTTGTCGTTTTCTTGTTTTTGTCTTAACTCAGTCGAATATATAAAATATTTGCAGTTTAGAAAGTCGAAAACAAAAACAGATAACCAATTGTCTGTGTAATGTTAATTAATGTCGGGATTTATGGAAGGTTAAGGATAAAGATATGGGGCAAAGAAAACGATGGTATCCAATGAGATTGGAGGCAGACGCATCTAACTTTGCTTTACCATTATCAATATTTATTCAAATTAAAGATGATTAGAAATCTGGATCATTATTAGATATTGTAATTAATATACTCCAAAAAAGAAGAGACATAGTGTTAAAATTAGGTCCGACATATAATTCCAAAACGCTAGGTGGCGTTTGTACAATTACGTAATAATATAAGGAACAAAAAGAGCCCTAATAAGTCTAGATAGGGTTTATTTAGTTACACGTGGATGGTTATTAACCATGTCAATAAAGACATGAATGGTTACATCCTTTAAACCAAAGAGACAAGTATCTCATTCTTGTTGTCTCAGATAATACTACTTTTCCCTTGTTATGTCTATTAATTAGCCCATATTTATATATACCCCAAGTTTATATTGTTATTACCTTATACAATACTGTAGTATTTTTTCTTTCATATTTGTTCATGCATTTAAATTGTTTCAAAACAATTTTGATTTCACTTGATATTCATATTAAAAAAGAAATCAAAATTTCTTCTTCCAAAAAATCCCTTTAAAACTAATATGGATAATTTTTTTTTTCAAACGGTTAAATTCATAATTTTTTCAGCTGAGTTCAATTTCATATAATCAATTTATTCTGCATAATATGGTTTAGGGTTTGAATTATAGATTGATATTTGTCAATTCAGTTATATTAAAAATATATTAAAATATTATTATTCTGTCAAATTAAGATAACCATGATGGTTTCATCTGGAAATTGTAATAGTTCTACATGAAAAATTTCCGTCAAGATTATTACAAGTCTTGACATTGTCATAAGCTTTTCTACGGACGTAAGTTATATACTCCCTCTATTTTTAATATTTGTTATTTTAGCTTTCACACAAATTAAAAAATTATTAATTATTTTATTTTTTCTAAACAAAATATATTTTATTATAAATTTCAAAATACTTTAACCAATCACAAATCAATCTATAGAATTTCAATAGTCAAAAACACTAAAAACACAATATATATTGCATATAATTCTTAAAACATCAACTAAAATGAAATAATTTTTTTTTAATTATCAAGTATAAATAAATGAAGGGAGAGTAAAACTTTAGAAATAAAGAAAAATTAAATATTCTACATAATAAAATATTAGAAATATTCTACATTACAATAATTCTACATAATTAGAAACACAATTAAATATAAACTACAAAAAAACATATTACAAACTGAAAATATATCATTTAATACTAGATATCTAAAGAGATAAGTATCCCATTCTTGTTGTCTCTGATAATACTATTTCTTCCCTTGTTATGTCTATGTCCATACCCATAAGTTTATATTGTAATTTACCTCATACAATACCATTTTTTCTTTGATATTTGTACATACATTTATATTAAATCGATTTTGGTTTACTAGATATTTATATTAGAAATCCTTATCGAAACCCTATAGTTGTTCGAACAGGAAATTTTATAAGAAAGATAGATAAGGATTCTGGTCTTTCAAAGGAAATAAAGAGAATAGTCAAGAGATTGAATGCCGAGTTACTTTGTATTGCTTGTATCTATATGTGAAAGATAGTCTCTTTGTGGAGACCTCCACCTTTATTTATAAATCATGGAGCAGTTACAACTGAATCAAAAATAGAAAATATTACATTTTGTTTAGATTTGATGTTATCTAGAAAATTCACCCGAGATATTTGGAAATATTTTGTATCGGCGTGAATATTTCTATTTCTTTCTTTGATAACGTGTCGGCCAAATTGTCTTGTTCTGAAACATGACAGAATTAGTGAAAAGATATTCTTCCGAGTTAACATAGATTTGATGAGATAACTTCTCAAGTATCTTTTCGAATTTATGACTTCGAATTATTTAAGAGTCGATTGTTATCTGTGGACCAAAGTAGGATCTCAGATCTACCTCCAACAATTGTCTCCCCAGACTCGGAAAATTATACCAGAATTTTTAAGTCGGAGAACTAACCTTCTACTGGAATCTTCGGTCCACGTGTCACTCTGTCATTGGGTTAATTTTGCGATTTGACAAGCTATTCATAGGTTATTATTACGCTCTGCTATGCGTCATTTCGGCTTCCGGTAAATTCCTATAAATACTGCTTGGTTCATCACCATTTTATCTTCACACTTTTACTTTTACCTTCCTCCGAGTAGTTTACTTTTCTCTCCTCTTTCTTTTCTTTCTTCTCACTTTTGCTTTAACAAATCTAAAGAATAGGTTTGGAGATTTTACCATGCCTAACGATATAAATAACCTTGATGCCATCATCGGCGAATCTCTTTTTAAGGCTGCTAGAGACCAACTTAATGTTCCTTCTAACTCTTCGACAGCTGGTACCGCCCCTAATGTGGGTTTTGGTGCTATTGCTAAAAAATCTTGAATGTGGGCGTCCTTCCAAGAAGGCTAAGGTAGGGGTAACGAGTCAGCCATTTTCTGCGCTTCTTGCTTTGAAATCAAAATCTTTCGGAATCACTTTGGAATCACGGTTTCAAAAGTGAAGTTTTGGAAACTTGGTGGAAGCTTACAATTCCGAATTAGAAATATTATGGAAGTTAGAAATTGTTCATATCATGTGAAAATATATTAAAAAATAAACGAAACTAATTGTTTAGATTTTAGTTTATTATGCGGTTTAATTTAGTCAATTTGGATAAAAACATCAAAATTTAAACAACAAAAGACTTATTTTAAAAGATTTATAAAATTTAAATTATAAATTGAGTTTTGTTTTATATAAAGTTTCTTTTAATATAATTTTATGTTTAGTGACTCATGATATATATACATGCTTCCAATACATACCCGCTTCCTTAATATTTTAAAATCTCGATTCCGTGCTTCTAAATGCTTCCACTTTTGTGTACTCGCTTCTGATTCCATGTAGCTTAGTTTGCACCAAGGGGTCAAATAAGAACCGCTACTGATTTTTGTTTAACTCAAAACCATACTAGCATGACACTTGTTATGTCGTTCCCCATAGAGTGTGCTGATCTCATGCGCCAGATCATAACCAATTTGGAGCTTCTTCCTCTTCATGACCTAATGCACAATAGGGATGAGTACGAGGAAACGACTTACTTGCTTTTTGAGGATGGCCTTTTCTTGCTTGAAAAAAACTGATGATGTCGTTACTTTTGTTCATCTTTCTAACATTTTTCCTTTTTACTTTGGCTAGCTCATCGCCCACCTGAACGGCATGTTGTTGGACCTTGAGAAGTCACAAGCTAATCCTCAAGAGGATTCTCGGAAGTTTCTTCACTTGTCGGCCGTGCGGGTAGGTCTCATCGTGAAATAGTGGAGGCCAGGTCTAAACTGGCTAAGGTCAAAGAAGAACTTGCTCAAGCGAAGGTCGAGTTGAAGCTGGAGCAAGAGAACATGATAAAGTTAATGGAGCAGAATGTGGCCTTGTCGACTCGTTGAAGTAGGTTAAGGTGGATTGGGGTAGCGCTTTTAAGGCTGCTGAAAGGCAAATAACACTTCGTCTAAACTCTGATCTGACTTTAATGAAATTAAGGGAAAATTCGACTCTCGCCTTCATGATGTTTTGGTTTTGGAGAAGCTAAAAATTAATCAAGGCCTGTCGAATCGGCTTTCTGATCGCTTTGACAGGATCGCAGCTCGATTTACTGATCTTGATACTAACTTTGCTGCTTGTCTCCCATTTACTCAATTCCAAGGTTCGAGCAGCGTTCTTCAGTCCTCTTGTGCAGGAATGTTAGCGTCCCTTTGGAACTTGTCGAATATGTGGATGCCAAGTTGAACAAGTTCAAGGAGATCATCAAGAAAGAAACCTTGACGGCGCTTCATCCTGATGACTTGATAGTCTCGTCTTTCGAGGTTGGTGCCCGTTTCACCTTTCATGGTGAGACTTGATTCACATGAGCGGATCAATTTTGGGTCGTCTTGGAAGAGTGAAGAGAAGGAATGAGAAGTCTACCTTCAAGAAAGCTTCTAGTGATGGAGAGTTAATCTGGCTCCTTTTTATTTTATTTTCCTAAGAAACAATCTGCTTTCTCAAATATTTTTGTTGTTGAAAATGATCCTTTCTGCTAGGATTTTTGTAAAGATCCATCTGCACAATGAATGCAAAAGAATTTGGGTTTTTGCCTTGTTTTTTGATATGCGTAAGTTGAAAAACTGAACATGAGATTAGTTTTGAATGATAAATGAATTCTCAATTCCAATTTAGAACTTATGCAAGGCTAAGTCTCAGACTTAGAAGTAAAAATAAAACTTTTAAACTTGATCCGTCGATAACTCAGTCTCGTTCAAAAAACTTGTGAGAATTAGATCTCGATTTAGGGAAAATTTGGTCTCGGCTTCTCGTATGAGAATTAGGTCTCGTAAAAGTTTTGCAAGATTAGTCTTGGCAAGATTTTAAGACTCGACTTTAAGTAAGGATTAGATCTTGTAAAAAATTTGCAAGGTTAAGCTTGACGAGATTTTAAGACTCGACTTAAAGTGAGAATTAGGTCTCGTAATTTGGGGATAGATCATGTTGTTTTGGCTTTTAGTGAGAGTTAATCTTGAAAGCTCTTTTTTACGAGTTATACTTGGCAAGATTTTTAAGATTTAGCTAGGCACAAGCAAGATTTTAAGACTCTGTGAGATTTAAGACTTGGCTTAGGTTGTGTGAGGTTTTATGACTCGACCAAATACGAACAAGATTTTTGGACTCGTCAAGATTTAAGACTCGGCTTAGACTATGCAAGGTTTCAAGACTCGACTAAATTCGAGCGAGATTTTAGGACTCTGTGAGATTTAAGACTTGGCTTAGACTGTGCGAGTTTTAAGATTCGGCTAAATTTGAGCAAGATTTTAGGATATCAACAAGATTTAAGACTTGGCTTTAGAGAGTAGGGTCTCGGCCTTTTTGAGATATTATGACTCAATAAAAGTTTTACGAGGTTTGAAACTAGATAAGATTGTAAGACTTGGCTTAGAGAGTAGGGTCTCGGCCTTTATCGAGAGATTTTAAGATTTTGATGAAAGTTTTGTGAGGTTTCAAACTCGGTGAGATTTAAGACTCGGCTTAAAGAGTAGGATCAGCCTTAATGAAATATGTATAAATATTTCTTTTTTTTGTCAAATTACGACATGATAAAAATTATTATTAAGTTTTAGCTACTCGCGAAGGCTACCTACAAACCCCGCATGGATCAAGATAAGACGTAGTTCTGATTACATAGTTAAGAATTTAGAAAGGTGTCAACTAACAATGCAAAAGGCACCAATATGGCGCGGATTTAGTAGTAGTAACATTTCAAGTTGATGGAATTCCTGCTTCATGGAATCATCTCGCATTCCATCGTTGCGAGTTTGTATACACCCGGCTTGACGACTTTGCAAAATACATACGGTCCTTCCCAATTGGCGCCAAGTTTTTCTGCATTGAATTCAGCTGTGTTCTTGAATACTTTGGGCAAAACAAGTTCTCTTTCAGTGAAATGTCGACCTCGTACCTTCTTGTTATAGTACTTTATGGCATGTTGTTAGTAATTCTGTACTCGAAGTAATGTGTTGTCTCGAATCTCTTCCAACTCTTCTAAATTTGGCACACTTACTTTAACAAGAGCTAAAGTTTCCATTTCTTGCGATAGAGATAAAGGAATTCAACCTATTGAGCGTCATGGAGTTGTTCGATCTGACCAAAGTATGGCATCTAACTCGTAGGACCAACACTCCTTCTTTTCATTGAGACTTTTCTTGAGTCCTTCCAAAATTAGCTTGTTGGTAGACTCAGCTTGTCCGTTACCTTGTGGATTTCGTGGAGTTGACTTACTGACTTGTATATTCCACTTTGCATAGAAGTTTATGAATTTCACCAAGATGAAATGGGATCCATTATCTGTGATGATTTTATAAGGCAAGCCATGGTGACAGATGATATTCTTCTAAAAAAACTTGACCTTATCTTTGTCCTTGATATGAGAGTAAGCTTTGGCTTCAACCCATTTGGAGAAGTAATCGGTCATACTGAGAATAATTCATTTTGGTGGAGAGGAGGGTAAAGATCCAACTATGTCTATTGCCCACGCATGAATGGGTAAGGTATTATGGAGGATATCAATTCCTTAATTAGAACATGAATTAGTGGACCGTGTCATTGACACTTCTCACATTTTGTCGTGTACGTTGCATAATATTGCGTCATGGTTGACCAATAGTATCCGAGAGTCTGAATTTCTTATTTCAAAGATCGTCTGCCTGAGTGATTTTCACTGGCGCCTTTGTGTATTTCTTTCATCACATGTCTCGTCTTGTCGTCGTGGAAGCAAGTAAGAAAGGTGCCATTTGTATTCCTGCGATATAGCTCTTCATCGATCTGGATATAATTTACACATTTTTCTTTTAGTCGTCTTGCTTCCCATCTATCTTCTCGAGTTTCTTTATCCAAAATGTAAGCCAAGATTTCGTATCTCAAACTTTGGCTTTTGGTAGTTGAATACTTGGTTTGTCTATGCTTTCTACTGAGATTACCCTTTTCTGGACTAGATCAGTTGTTGATACTAAAGCTGCTAACGCGTCTGTCAAAATGTTCTCTGCCCAGGGAATTTTGTTGATCTTGAACTTGAGTCTTTTAGATAGATCCTTGACAACCTTTAGATATGCCTCCATCCAATCGTTCTTTGTATCATAGCCACCATTAACTTGGTTGACTACCAGTTGCAAGTCGCAAAAGCACTCGACTTGAGTTGTGCCGATCTCCTTTGCAAGTTGGATTCCGATGATTCAGGCCTCGTACTTGGCTTTATTATTAGATGCTGGACAAGCTAATCAGTATGACTGTTCCAAGATTTCTCCGGTTGGACTTTCTAAGCGAATTCCGACTCCTGATCCGTGATGGGATTATGAGACATCGACAAAGAGTTTCCAAATTTACGAAGTTTCACTAGATTCAGCTGGCTCTAACTTTGGAGCTAGTTCAATCAGAAAATCTGGCAATAGTTGTGAATTTGTGTTGGTTCTCCCTTTGTACTAGATATGAAATTCGCTGAGTTCAATTGCCCATTTAGCTAATCTTCTTGATAGGTTTAGGTTGTGTAATATCATCCTTAATAAATTATTGGTTAGCACTATGATCATATGAGACTCAAAATATGGCTTCAACTTTCTTACCGATACAACGATTGCTAAGGCTAGCTTTTTGGTGGACGGATATCAGGATCCCACTCCATCAAGAGATTTGCTGATGTAGAAAAGTAGATATTGGACTCCTCAATCTTCTCTGACTAAAACACTACCGACCGCTGATACTGAGACCGTGATATACAAGCAGAGTGGCTCGCCTTAACTTTCTAACAATATGTTCCTCGCTTAGTTATGAAGGAAGTCTTTTCTCTGTCCCCCGGGTGCATGCTTATCTGATCATACCCCGAGAAAGCATCCATGAACGAGAGGATTTCATTACCCACAGTTCCTTCGGCAATTCAAACGATGTTTGGTAGAGGGTAGCTATCCTATGGGCATGCTTTGTTCAAGTTGGTAAAATTGACACAGACTCGCCACTTTCTGTTCTTCTTTGGAACTATGACCAGACTGGCCAGCCATCCAGGGTATTGGACCTCAACGATGGATCTGACATCAGTCAATGTTTTTACCTTGTCGATTACTGCCTTTGTACATGCGGGACCAATTTTCTATCTCTTCTGCTTGATTGGCTTATACATTTGATCAACATTTAGTTTATGGCTAGCAATCCTTGGATCGATTTTGGGCATGTCCTTGGCTAACAATTCAGGTGTCTTGATATTTCCTTTCAAGAACCGAATTAACATTTCTCGGATGTTCTTGTCTAGGTTTACTCTGATGCTGACACATTTTGTTGGATCCGTCAAATCAATGTTTATGACCTCTATTGTTGATTGATTCAGCTTGTTAGGTGTGGGTGGCTTTTAAACTGATTTGTCACTGATGGATGACGTTATGATGTAAGATTTGTTGTGTGTTTTAGTTCGGCGATAAAGCATGTTTGAGACTTTTTTATGATAGCTTTGTAGTGTGTAGACTCCAATGTCAGTCGGGATTTTCACACACAGATGATAACTTGAAGGAATGGCTTTCATTGCGTGGATCCATGGAGTTCTAAGTATGATGTTATAGATCAGAGGTTTGTCAACTACAAAGAGTTTAATCCACCTTGTATTCCCTGCTGTGCAAATTGATAACTTGACGGTTCCTATAACGTGAATTGAACTCCCATCTAAGGCGGTCAGAGTCCTATCCATCGGTTTGAGCTTAACGTCTGGAAGTGATATCTTATCGACTGTTGGCGTGAATATCAGATCCACCGAACTCTTTGTATCGATATGTATCCAAGACACATTGCAATCTGCAACTCAGAGTTTCACGACGATGGGGTTGTTGTGCGGGAAACTTATTCCATCCAAATATTTTGAAATGAAAACTATTTTGGCATCGATTGACTTTAAATATTTTCCTGAAGGCAATGTCTTTGGGTTGCCTACTGCTACGATCTTTTGCTCATACTTTTTAATCGACCGGATAGTATAATTGCATGACTGTACTTTGCCCATAATGACATTGACATCTGTCCTTGCGGGTTCCAACTCGGAAATCTTGACTTTGTTTCTTACCCGTTATGGTTTTTAAGTTATGGCATCCTCTTGAATTGCTTATTTATTGGCTTCATCTGGCAGCTCTGCTTCCTTCCATTTTTGAATCCAAAATTGCTGTGTTTCTTCCTCATAAACGTTTACCTCTCTTTTGCTGAATTTTTTGACAAGGAGCTCTTGTATTTTTTTGTACTTTGAAGTTGGAGGTCCAGCTCGTTGTGAAAAGCACAATATTTATTTCGATTGTAAGTATTGTTCTATGATTTATCCCATGGTTTCTTATTTGGACTTTTAGTTTTCCCAACTTGAAAGTTCGTGGACATGTGCCCTTTTCCCTTGCTATAATGTTATTTGGGCTCTTGATACTCCTCATTAGGCCGCTTAGCCTTAGTGACTTTTATCGCCTTTTGCGCTCTAGTCAGGATTTGCTGTTCTTCAAGATATTCTTCATGTCTGGCTGCTCTGCACAAAGTGTCTGAGATAGTTTATGGTCAATTTACAAAGAGGTCTCATTTTAATGCTTCATTGCCGACCATTCCGGTTCTTAGAGCTTTAATTGCCATGTCGTTATTGTCTTTGGCTTTAGCCATTATCTTTCTGAATCTTCTGAGATATGATTTCAGGGTTCGTTGTATCCTTGTTTTAAGGATCGCAATTCTTCCCCCGAGGTGTCTTGGGGACAAATATAGTGTATTGTTTCATGAATAATTTGGCTAACTGGTTGAAGTTCTCAATTGATCAAGTTTGGAGTTTGGTGAACCACATCAATGCATGTCCAGTTAAATTCTCGACAAACAGTTGCCAGTACATCATGTCCTCTTGTTCTGGATGGTAGTTTGTTCCACTTATCATGACGTTGAATGCGCTTAAAAATTCCAACGGGTCCTTTGTCCCATCATACAAAGAACAGCGGAGTCTTGGCCCATGGTTTACCTAGAGTCTTCTTACCCTTTCTGTAAATAGAGAATTTTGAGCTTGGGCTAAAATTTGTCCAATCCCTGGTGTCGAGCTAGTTGCTTGATGGAACTGTGATCTCATCTCATCTATCATTCCTACAATAGTTGTTGCGTCTAGCAGGCTGGTACATGTTGTGGAGCAAGAGTGCGTTGTAATGGTGCATGACCTTTTCTTGTTGCGTTAGTTAGCATGGAACTTGAAGTTTCACCGAGTATATTTCATTGGACACTGGCGAGTACTACCATGGAACGTCTATTTTCTTGCATGGGAAAGTGTCTGGTTCCACTGAGCCTAACCTTTGCCTCGATTTGATCAAAGAGATTGTTGCTCCTTTGTTCTGCCGCCTCGATTTGGGTTGGACTTTCAGAGTCGGTCGGTTCCAGGCATCATAGTATGGGAATCTCCTCTTGTGCATGGCTAAAGGTTAGTATGTTATATATCATGGCTGTGAACGATGGTGGTTCTTCAAGTGGCCTTAGAAGATATGCGATCTCACAAATTTCTTCCTTATTCTTCTCCACTGCCTGATCCTGACTCAGAGCTGAGTCACAGATCAAGTTGAGTTGTTCTGGAGTCAGATCGTTGACACATTATTCCGATGTGATGATTGTGTTTCCGTTTTCCGACTATTGCAGTGGCTGTTCCCTTACCTCCTTTCACGTAAAGAATTCTTTCAATGTCTGCCACATAGACAGTGCTAATTGTTCAAGTATGATTTAGCACTAAGGTTTCTCAGAGATTTTAGAGGGAATATGGGTAAGGATTCTGGTCTTTCAAAAAGAAATAAAGAGCATAGCCAAGAGATAGAATATCAAGTTGCTTTGTATTGCTTGTATCAATATGTGAAAGACTTAGTCTCTTTGTGGAGACCTCATCTTCTATCAAGAATAGAAAATATTATATTTCATTAGATTTGATGTTATCTAGAATATTCACTCAAGATTTTTGGAAATATTTTATATCGGAGTAGGAATATTTCCACTTTTTTCTTTGATGAAGTGTCAGCCGAATTCATCTTGTTCTGAAATGTGACAAGTTACTGAAAAGAGATTCTTCTGAGTTAACATTGTTTTGAAAAGATGGCTTCTCAAGTATCCTCCCAAATTTACGATTTGGAATTCTTTAAGAGTCGATTGTTATCTGTGGACCGAAGTACGAATTGGGACCTACTTCCAATAATAATGATAAATGGTTTGGTTAACATGATTAAATGACTAATTTCTTCACCAGAGTTCATTCTAGTCATCTCACGTAAAATAGTTGGGTTTGAATTATAGATCGGCATTTATCAATCCAAATATGTTAACAAAAAAATATCAAATTCAGATCACTATTCTGATAGAGATATCTATTATATAGAATCAGATATCATAAGAAATTGAGATATATAAACTATAACCCCGTAGCGCTCTTTCATGCAAAGTAGAAGTATATACTCATTGCATATAATGATACATAATACATATATATATATATATACTCATAGTTATCTGGAAAAAAAAACGTACGTAGAAGTGGGTTGTGTGGTGTGGGGTTAGAAGCGGGAGACAAGGTACACAAGAACAATCTATAACTCTATGATGAAAATCATAATAATTCTGTTCTGTGAAATTTTATGAAAGCGATGTGGATTGAGAGCATTATGCATGTGACGAGAGCACGTGCATGGATGATGATGCATGTGCATGTCCATGTGTTTCCTCTATTAATTACTACTTGTTTTTCAAACACAACTTTGGCTTTGTTCTTTTCATTAATTATGACAATGTAAGTACGAGAGATTTGACAACAACAACAGCTAAAATATAAACAAATATAAAAACAAGCTTCCGGTCCCGTGATCTAAACTAATTAAACACTAACAAAACTGATTAAGATAATTAAGTATTGCTCCCAAATGATCGTGTAAGATCATTTTAATTATAACCACAGAAGTTCAGTTAGGAGTAATACCAAACAAGATATTTCATTCATTCAACCAATTATATATATATATATATATATATATATTTATATTTATATTATTATAAATATTCATAGTTCGTCATAATATAAAAATATTATTATAAGTTGTGATAATTTGTATATGTTTACAACATAAATATCATAAATGTATATTTGTAATTAAAACATCATAATACTTGTAATAAATAAATTCAATAACAATTTTATCACAATTCATTAGATAACAGAGTCGCAATAAATTATGCACAAAACTATGAATCATAACAAACAAAATTTATAACATAAATTATATATAAACATCACTAAGTATGACTAATATTATTATTCATAAAACTTCATCACATAACTCAGTGATGTATTATTTCTTGTTTGTTATTGATCTTGTTTAGGTTTTGTTAGTGAAGTAAGTTTAATTTTTTTTTATCAAACTCTTCTCAATCAATCGTTAAATGTATTAGCTAATGGTTCAAACGTCTAACAGCCAGATATATCTGATAGTTAATTAGAGATGAATATGGATAATGGAACCTTGTCCATTTAATTATTGATTTTTTTGAAATTTTTTTAAAGTAAGTAATTCTTCTGTCCCAAATTATAAGATGTTTTGGCTAAAATACGTATATTAAGAGAGTTTAATAAATTATTTTAAAAATTAATTAGTATTTTAATTTATTAATATAGTTTAACCAATCATAAAAGATAGTGCAAAATATTAAAAGTTAAAAATTACTCCATCCGTTTTTTGATAGTTGATGTTTTAGGATTTTACACATATTAAGAAATTATTAACTATTTTATTTTTTCCAAACAAATTATGTTTTATCACAATAGCCAAAATCATTTTAATCAATCACAAATTAATCTGCAAAAATTTTAATAGTCAAAAACACTAAAACCACAATAAATTTTGCATAGATTTTTTAAAATATCAACTAAAATGAAACAATTTTTTTTCTAAAACATCAAGTAAAACTAAATAAAAAGAGTATTAAATACGTTAAATTTTCTTTTTTTGTGATATGTTACATTAAATTTTCTTTTAGAATTCAAAAAAAATCTTATAAAATATAACAAATCAAAAGTTGTAAACATTCTATATATTATTGGGAGAGAGAATAATAATAGTGGGGGAAAATAATGGGAACTAATGCATTTATGTTCGTGCTTGTAACATATTGCGTTAACTATGTAGCTAGTGAAAAATTGAGATAAAATAAAGGACCCACGATATGTTAACATTTGTCGTTTTGTAGATATTTTATTGTACTTGGAATATAGCTTAGTGAGAGCCAAGTAGGATAGAAGAAGACAAAATTTTAAATAAAAAAAGAAAAAAAAGAAGTAGATAAATAATTATAAGAAAAAAAGAGTAGAAAAGAACAAATATAAATAAGACGAAAATGACCAAATTAAAATAAATAAAAGATGAAAATGAATGGGGTAGTCTTTCCTTTTATTAGATTCATTCAGTCTCTCCTCGCTTTTGATTGGTTCCCATTTTTGATTCAACGATTCATCCATTTCAAGTAATTATTATTTTCTATAAAGTAAAAAAAAAAAAAAAAACTGTAACTATTTCCTTTCTGAAAATTCGTACACTTAATCAACTCGTCCGTCGAATCTTTTTATACATGGGTCCTTCATTTATCACGTACGTGCATGTGTGTGTGTTTATATTGAAAATAAAACAAGAGGACTAAATGACCATCACACTATTAACTAATCATTTATATATATATAGGAGAATTGAATGTCAAATTTGTCTCTAAATTGTCAAGGATAAATACATACGAGTTTGTATTTTAGTTAGAAACCAAATCGTTATACACAAAAATAATATAGTAAAAAGACAAAAACAGTAGAGGCTTAAGTTGGTTGCGAAAAGGCAAGTAAAGTTGATAATTATACACCTGTAATTGTATTCACTGTTCTAGAAAAAGGTATTGAATCCAAAAAGATTGTCGATAACGTTTTCTTCCACTTAATATTTCCAATATTTTCGTCTAATATATAAATATATTAAAAGGTTTATGAGATAGTTCAAGCTTAGGTCATAAATATATATAGTCTAATTTACAGCATACAAAACTACAAGCACTGTCACAAAGTATTAATTTGGAATTATCTTTTAATTTCAAATAGATACAAAATAAATGGACATGTGTTATACATCAGTGTTTGAATCTTTTCTTCATAAATATAAACTTAATCCAGATAATTGAGAAAAAATTTACATGACAAATCGAAACCCTTGAAAATAATATTGTTTTGTCACCAATTTTATCGACAAAATCATATTCATAACTAAATAACTTAATTAATATATTTTATGTAATGAGAAAAAATAGAACTCGTACAATTACTTTTAGCACTAAAAATGTTATTTAAAAATGTTATTTAAAACTGCCACAAAGTATTAATTTGGAACTATCTTTTAATTTCAAATAGATACAAAATAAATGGACATGTGTTATACATTAGTGTTTGAATCTTTTCTTCATAAATATAGACGTAATCCAGATAATTGAAAAAAAAAATTACATGACAAACCAAAACCCTTGAAAATGATATTGTTTTGTCACCAATTCTATCGACAAAATTATATTCATAGCTAAATAACTTAATTAATATATTTTATGTAATGAGAAAAAATAGAACTCGTACAATTACTTTTAGCACTAAAAATGTTATTTAAAATGTTATTTAAAAGCCATCTTACAATTAGTTCAATAAATTCAGTATTAAAAAATGTTATTTAAAAGCCATATACAATTAGTTCAATCAATTCAAGTAATTAGCCAATAAATCGAAAGATATGTATTAATAATAGTTTATTTGGTACGTCTTTTTTTTGTCTGAATTTGGTACGTCTCTGTGCTAGTTATTAATAGGCAGGCATTTGGCGAATAATATTTACTACGTAAATGGTCTAATCAATCACATCAAACATTTATTTACTCCCAAATTTAATATTGGTAAAATAAGCTTTATTCAAAGATAGGCTTGTCTTCTTATCATTTTTTTAGTGTGGAGTAATAAATAAATTTTATATATTTTTACGACAAGTGATTATTAGCTTTTGCGAAATTAAAATGATATTTCATGGTGGAGAAACTAAAGAAGATAAGCTATTTTGTTGTATGGTGAAGTTAGCTATAAATTGTTTGAAGAGGACAACATTGGCCCTTTCTATTTTTGTTCCTTCTTTTGTCCCAAACAAAAACACTCCTCTTTATGTCTCCTCCTTTCACAATTATGAAGTCAATCAATCACCACTTATTTGACCACAAACGCTCCCCATTCAATTTTTTTTAAATAACTTTTACTGTTCCTTTGTTTTTTCTCTAACGTTAAATACAAAAAGATATTAATAAGAGTTTTTATTATGACATTTAATAAGATTGCAGAACATAATGAAATGTGTCATTTTGGATATGCTTATTCCAATGACTAAGGAAATGACCAAATCATTTTAAACAAAAACCAATAATTAGACTAACAACTAGTATTTGACCTAGTAGCAGATGGTAAGTCTACTAAAGACAAGCGCACTTACATATCCAAAGATTGAATTCTGTCGCTTGCATTATACAGAAACTTGGCTAATAGACCGACCAGTTGTGGCCCAATGTTGACCACAAATTCTTTTGTTTTTTTTTTCTTTTGCACATTAATTACTTTCTTGTACTTATATCATAATTTGAACAATATATAGTTTGAACAACACATCATGTGTGTATGTATCTTATCTTGTATAAATCAAAAAATAAACTATATTATTATTTTCTTAGAAAAGAAGGAAATGGCGGGACCTCCATAATTTTCTAGAGGTTTGGTTTGTTCGTATTGAATTAATCCAAGAAACAAGTCGCCATAACCAATAAAAATGACCGAAACAATGAGTTTTAACATATGCTTTTGCCTTTTTTTGATCTCCAACTCCACCATTATAAATAAACTCTCATACTCTTCCATTCTCTCCCATCACCAAACAATACACACTTACTTACTTCTCACGAGAATTAAAAAAATAACAAATTAATCAGTTCAAAGATGCCTACAATGTTAGCAGATGTGTTCAGAGGCCATCCCATTCATCTTCCACACTCTCACCAACCTGACTTCACATCCCTTAGTGAGCTCCCGGATTCTTACACGTGGACTCCCAAAGACGATCTCCTTTTCGCAGCCGCTCCTTCTTCTCCGGACGCCGATGAAACTATCCCTCTCATCGACATGAACCACCCGGACGCGGCCAACCAAATCGGCCGTGCATGTAGAACTTGGGGTGCCTTTCAGATCACTAACCACCAAGTACCTTTGGAGCTTCTCCAAGACATTGAGTTTCTCACTGGTAGTCTTTTTGGACTACCAGTCCAACGCAAGCTTAAAGCAGCTCGGTCGGAGACAGGTATCTCCGGTTATGGAGTCGCTCGTATCTCATCTTTCTTCAATAAGCGAATGTGGTCCGAAGGTTTCACCATCTCTGGTTCTCCTCTCAACGATTTCCGTAAACTTTGGCCCCAACTTCACCTCAAATACTGGTATATATACACACTCAACTCGATCAATATATTTACATGCTGGTTTAATTTATTCGAAAAATTAGGCTTTTTCTACATTAACCAAAAAAGGAAAAGAAAATGACAATGGATACAATTATTTTTATTTAAGGTATGATATGCGTAAACATTGGACGGTCTATAGATGGTAACAAGTTGCATAAATAACAGAATCAACTGAAATTTGCCATGTCGTCCGAGTTTAGTTTAAGACTTATAGACTTAATAAGAGCCACAATGAAATCTAGTGTAGTGGACCCACCTCAAGATTTGAAGATTTATTTCTTTTTATCGTATCGGAGAAAACAAAAAACCCCAACTTGCTTTTCTGTTTTTATATTTATTTAGGTCGTACAACTAATTAATTTATGTATATACGAAATTTTGTCTAAACCACATCTGTACTAATTAAATACGTTTTTGTTTAACAGCGACATCGTTGAAGAGTACGAGGAACAAATGAAAAAGTTGGCATCGAAACTCATGTGGTTAGCACTTAATTCAATTGGGGTCAGCGAAGAAGACATTAAATGGGCCAGGCTTAATTCAGATTTAGACTGGGCCCAAGCTGCTCTTCAGCTAAATCACTATCCGGTTTGTCCTCAACCCGACCGGGCTATGGGTCTAGCTGCTCATACCGACTCCACCCTCTTAACCATTCTTTACCAGAACAATACCGCCGGTTTACAAGTGTTTCGCGATGATCTTGGTTGGGTCACTGTGCCACCTGTTCCTGGCTCGCTCGTCGTCAATGTTGGTGATCTCTTCCATATCTTATCCAATGGATTGTTCAAAAGTGTGCTACATCGTGCTCGGGTTAACCAAACCAGATCCCGGTTATCTGTAGCTTTTCTTTGGGGTCCACAATCCGATACCAAGATCTCACCTGTACCAAAGCTCGTTAGTCCTGTTGAATCGCCACTATACCAGTCGGTCACTTGGACAGAGTACCTTCGAACAAAAGCAACTCACTTCAATAAAGCTCTTTCAATGATTAGAAATCACAGAGAGGAATAATAATAGTGTTCGGCTACTTAGTTTCATTAATAAATTGTTGTAAATTATCTCACTTATGCCATTGTTTATCCGTAATCTTCAATATATTGAAAGAAAAACAAATATTTAAGGAGATTTTGTTATTTGGCCTTCCCACAATATTTACTTTGATTAAAGGTTGTATTTAGTGCTGAAAATAAAGAATCTATCAAGAATATATTTGAATGAGTTACTACAAAGGATCACTATTAACAAAACAAAACCTTGTAAATATTAACCAATAACATTTGTTATTCCCGAGGTTTAAATAAAAATCGAATTGCATTAGCATGATTTTATCAACAAAAAAGTTATTTATTAATAAAGGATATTAATCTATAAATAAAAAAAAGTTAATCCCTCAAACTTGTGTTGTCCAATATAATGCAAAGAAGAGATTATGTTTTCTAGGACCTTATTAATAACACGCAAAAGAGTAGACAAATCTATGCCACCATAAATCGTGGGACTTCTTGAGCAAACAATACCAAACTATACCAAGGAACAAAATGTTTCTTAGATTAAAGATGTTCTCATGTCTTTTTAGCAGAGAAAGACGGCTGAAAATGATCATATCCATGTCGTCAAAGAAAAACATAATTCCCCGAATCAAAAACAAGCAAGAAAATAGCACACAACTAGGAAATAAGAGGAGCAAAAATTAGACTATAAAGTTGTCGGCATCACCAACTTGAGACCAAAGTAGCATTCTACCAAAGCATTGCGAAGAATACCAAAATATCGATTACCAAAATCACCAGTTATGTCTAAGAGTCTTCCCATAAAAGTCCAATTATCAAACCACAAAAAAGCTTTGTTGCTGGATCTTATTTGGACTTTAATAAAGTGGAAAGATTGGTCACGCAGAATAGTTTGTACCAGATCCAAGAGCCACATGAACCAAATTTACATCCCAAAAAAAAAAGAATAACGAAGAATGTAGCGATGAGTCCGAGAAACCCACAAAGAACCCAAGGAAGAGATAAGTCTCCAAATGAAATAGAGAGCAAAACACAAGAAGAATCGCACAATCTCCTCAAACCAAAACTTCCTTCCATCCGAACAAGCAAATATAATCCCAAGAAACTTTAGTTTTGGAGGAATCATTAGGAGATCCCGACCAAATAAAAGTACTACATAAACGCTCTAGTTCTTTCAAACAGCAACTAGGGAGTCAAAATGTTGAACACCAAAAGTTGAAGAAGCTAGTAATAATTGATTTACTAAGTTAAAGACGACCAACATAGGAAAGAGATTTCGCACCCCAAGTAAGCATTCGAGATCTAATTTGTCAATCAAAGACCCATAGTCCAATCTAGTCATATATTTGGTTTTCAAAGGAAGTCCAAGATACTTAATTGGCAAAAAGTCAACAGAAATACCGGCTAGAATAACAACATCTTAAAGAGAAGATTAAATTTTCCCACCAAGATAAATGGATGACTTACAAGGATTAATATGGAGACCCAATAAGACTGCAAAATCCTGCATAACTCCAAAAATTTAAGAAAAAGAAAGGATAACCATATATAAATACCAAGATATCATCAACAAAATTTAAACGAGTAAGCTTCGGATCTCAACAAAAAAGATGATAACCAAAAGCAGAGCTTACAACAACCTTATTAAGCATCTTTGAAAGGATAATGCTCAAAATCACATAGAGATATTAAGACAAATAACAGCCATTCTTCATACCACTGAGTACTAGAGAAAAAACCCTCAAGATCACCATTAATAGAGAACGGAAAAGAAGTCGTGGAGATACATACATAAACCTAGGAAATAAAAATCTAAGGGAGATGCATAGCTTTGAGAACATCCACAATGAAAGATCGGTTGAGAGTATCAAAAACCTTTATGATATCAAATTTAATAGCACAACAAGAGGAGATACAAGGCTTGTGATAGTCATTGACAAATTTAGTGGCAAGTAAGATATTTTCAAGAAGTAACCTTCCTTTAACAAAGACACTTTGGTTGAGCTCAATCGTTGGAGGAAGAATAATCTTCAAACGATTAGCTAAAATCTTCAAAATCAGTTTATATAAGAGATTGTAGCACGCAATACGTATGAAATCCTTCATAGGTTCAGCTGCAGAGTGTTTCGGAATAAGAATCAAAGTCGTAGCATTTACCTTTAAGGTAGGAAGGTTTTTAAGAAGAAAGATAGCAATAATAAATTTATTGTCAAAAATATTTCAAGCAATTTTGAGGAATTTAACGGTGAAACCATCCCTATTTGGAGCTTTATTCAAAGGCATACTCTTGATTACTGAAGGTAGAATCGAATGCACAAGAGAAGCGACCATACAATCGAAGCAATGAAAATAAACTAGAGAAGAGGCAGACTGAGAATTGTCAACAACTTAGATTATTTGATTGCAAAAAACTATAGAAGTTTAATAATATAGAGTATTTCACAATATAGATTATTTTAATATTTTAAAGATTTTTTTGTTAAATTTTTGTTAAACAAGTTTATATTTGTTAGTAATCCATGATTATATCGGATATAAATTGTCAAAATAAATGATTATTAGTTGTGATAAACAACTAAAATATGTACTTTATTTTAATGATTTGAATCTGATATAAAATAGCTATGTGAAAAATATAAATTTTATAAGTACCATTTGTCATATGCATTTTATTTTATTGTACTAAATTATAATACTGATCATCTTCTATATACATATTCAAATGTCAGAAAGATACAAATATAATTAACTTAAATTATATATTTGATCTTCTTGTCTGGTTGTTTTCGAATGGCGTTACACATATATAATAATCGTACTTTCTGGAATGTCCAATTGCATGTTCCGTTAATGAAAATCTGATTAAAATATGAAATTCTGCAATTATGCGTTGAGGGTCCCTAGGAAATTATGATTGAAATGCTTAAAAAATCTATATTCCATAACATTAAGGACAAACTAAACGGTGTGATTTTCAGAATCCTACACAATTCATGATTCCAATTAGTAATACCGTTGAAAATAACTTTTTCAAAAAGGATAGTTGAAATGAAAATAGTTTGAAAACGACAGTTTCAAATTAACGGTTGATAAAAAAGATTTTCAGACAAATTTTTTCTAAAAATTAATGTTAATTGGTAACACTGTAGTAATCGGATAGGATATTGAAATAAAAATTATTACGTAAAATTTAAAAATTATGCAATAGTTTAAAGTTCAAATTTTTTAATAAAATAATAAATATATAGAATATTACTGTTATGTTTAAAATAATATTTATATACCAGCAAATGACAATTTCTTAAAGGGTAATTTGCTAGAATAAGACAAAATTTTGGGTTAATTACTAGAATAAGACATAAGTTTGAAAATTACTATAGTAGTTTTTGTAACTTTTTATATACTATT
>OVBA01002737.1:484-32260 GCA_900406435.1 Lepidium aucheri
AATATTTATTATTTTTATAAAAATATGTAAATTGTAATTATTATGTTTCATATAATTTAATTTTTATTAATTTAAATTTAAATTTTATTAATTTAAAGATATTATTAATTAATTAATTTTTTGGTCGCTAGTGTTGTTCGTTTGGGAGTCGCTGGTCGCTAGTAACCAATTCCAACGACTAATTCCAGCGACAAATCACTAAATTTTTTAACGACTTAAAATTGCAGTCGCTGCGACCGGTCGCTAAACCAACGACCACAAAACAAACAATTTTTGGTCGCTGTCACTAATCGCAGTCGCGAAGAACTACCAACGAATATGGCTATTTTCTTTTGGCGATGGAGATGTTGCTAGAACTTGCTTTCTTTATATGTTTGTTTGTCACTAAATAACCACTGTATATATAATGAATAAATACTATTTGTCATCAGTTAGTATACGTCACATATGCACAGTAAATTTCCGACCTAAATTAACTATTTCTGCATAGCAAATTATTTGATTCTTTGTACAATAACTCAAAAATATGTTATGTTTCCATCAAGATTGTGGGTTATACATATCTCCCTTACAGTGTTCTTTTGAGAAACCTCATATTGAAAAAAAAAAGTCCTTATCTAGAATCGGTCCAAAAGAAATCTATTAGTTTACAGTGTGTTTAAAAATTATTGGCACTGTAGTATCACATCATCCAACAACCAGTGAAGGACAAGAAAAAATCATCCAACAACCATTGCGATGTCCTTTCATATTTAATTCTCCAATTAATAATTGTCAATGTTATCATTTTATTGCCAACTCACTTTTTTAATACTTACAGATATCCTATTATATTGTTTTGTATACAAAATTTTCATTTTTTTTTTGGTATTTTATAATTACGAAAAGCAAAACATGATCATTTATATACTCCTCAAGTCTTCGTTACGTATTTCTCAAATTATATTCTCCAATCGGTGATGTATGTCGGGGGAAAATTACAAAATCAATTAAGTGAGTCAACAAACATAATTTTGGACAAACAAAAAGAAGAAGAAAGTGAGCCAACATATAAATAAATTGCTATTATTGAATTCATTTAAATATTTATGTACAGTATATGGCTACTTGCATCAAATGATAAACAGTCATCAATATTTTTTTTTTAAGTAGATTATATAGAAAAGCGTGGGGAAATTAAAATATCCTGATTAACCATATAATAATCATTTTTGAAAGTCTTCGTCAAATAGTAATGAATAGAATTTAGAATTTATGTTGTGGATCAGATTTCTCCATTCAATTAGAAACAAAACAAAATAATAACTACTGATAATATTTTAAGACGTTAACAGTTGTCTTATACTTTAGTAAAATCTTTACATGGCAACAATTGTTGCATGATAAACCTTTTAACAAAAAAAAAACAATTGTTGCATGATGTCTATATTTTATTAGGAAACTATCTCGTATAAGAAGTTGGAAGAAATTGTAACGAAAATATATAGAATATGTGTCAATTTGCTTAATGCTGGTTTTAAGTTGGAATCTCATAATTTATAACTGTTTTTCTTTTATTTGTTTTATTTTTATTTTTTGTCAACTAAACTAATAACATTTTAGTCTTATAATCTCATATTAAAGATGGACTTTAAAATATAGTGTCTAAAGACAACAGTACTTCTAGTTCACATGTCTCCGGTTTCTTTTGTTTGGTTTTAACATTACTGGATTGTGATTTTATTTATGTATATATATTGTATGTAAATTAATTCAGATTCAAGAATCTAATACGTTTCACAATATAAAGAAACTTTTGTTTGAGTAGCCAAAAGAAAACTAGTTCGTTTCTTCCATATTTAGTAAATACGAGAATGTTCCACCAGTTTTGTCATATAGTTACATATGAAACGATTATGTTTTGTTGAGTAAAATGAAAATAGTATAATAAAACAAGAGAAGAAAGGTCTGATTCTGAAATACAACTTCTATCTAGATTTAAACCACGTAATGCATGAATACACTAACCTCCAAATGAATTGGACCCACGGAGGCATATATATACCCAATTAGGTTTTATCAATTGATGTATTATTTTTTTATTAATATGTAAATTGTAATATATAAATGCTTTAGTAGACAAAAGTCTATTTGCACAAAAGAAAACTGTAATAGAGTAAGACTACATACAAAACATATATAGAGAATCTACTAGGAAAATGACTTGATAATGTCGAATTAAATTAAGGGTCTATATATATATATATATATGCTAATTAAGAACATCTAAATTAGACCTAAATTTATAGAATTCTCGTCCTCCAAGATGTAGCCATGTAGGCAATAAAACAAGAAGTAGCATAACTAACAAATAAAGCGTCACGTATTTAATTTTTTTTTTTTTCATTTTTTCCAAAAACTGTAAAGAGTAAGATATGATCGTCTACCAACTGTAGAATTCGTGGTTCTTTTCGTTTTTCTTCTTCTTTGTAATATAAAAGTATAGTAAATTGGTAGTATTATAATTGTGTAGCATTTTTTTGCATTTAATAATACACAACGTTACTAAATCAAGTAGCACTAACCCAAATCTTTAATCAAAAGCATCCTTTATATAGCAACCGGCTATTAAAAGTTTCTCTATTTTCTTTATATATAATAAATCTGCAAAGAAAGTTTCCACAAATAATATCTCTTTTGCAACAGGGCAATACTTTAATTAGTACCGACGTATTCTCGAGTATAAACTATTTATCTTTTTGCTGTTGTTGTGTCGAGTAATATATATATATATATATATATATATATATAAATCATACATTAATAATAGGGTGATTCACTGAAATTTATAAGAATTATGTGAAAATTACTTAAATTAAAAGTTTCGAATATTACTAAAATAGTTTTTAAAATTTTTATATACATTTTGCCTTTTTTTGATGAGTAAACAAAAAAGTAATTATGAAACTGTTATTAATGAAATATGTCACGTCAGCCGCTGCAAGTGACGAATTCGACTAAAATAAATGAATGCAACATAGACAAGTTGATAAAATATTAGTATAGTTGACTATTCCATAATGTACTGTATGGTAAAGTTACGGATAACCCATATTTGAGTTTGTTTTCTTCATGGTCAAGTTAATAATGACCCATAGTAGAGTTGAAAGTAAAATAATATAGTGTGTGGTTGAGTTCATTTTTCCCATGATAGAGTTTGTTTTCTCCATGGTAAAGTTCATTTTCTCCGTGGTCAAGTTAATAATGACCCACAATACAATTGAAGGTAAGATAATATAGTGTGTGGTCGAGTTCATTTTCTCCATGGTAGAGTTCATTTTCTCCGTGGTAGAATTCGTTTTTCCATGGTCAAGTTAATAATGACCCATAGTAGAGTTGAAAGTAAGATAATATAGTGTGTGGTCAAGTTCAAGCCATTACCTAACTTTACCAAACCATTACCAAACTCTACCATTCAAGCCAGAATTAACGATACGAACTCTACCACTCATAAAAGAGCTCTACTACACTAACAAAATTCGTGATGAACTCTTCTAAACTATAACCTAACTCTACCAAACCATTACTAAACTCTGCCATTTAACGTAGAATCAACGATATGAACTCTACCACTAATAAAAGAACTCTACTACACTAACAAAACTTGAGATGAACTCTTCCAAACTGTAACCTAACTTTACCAAACTATAACCAAAAGTAAACCATTACCAAACTCTACCATTCAAGCTAGCATCAACTATACAAACTGTACCACTCATAAACAAACTCAACTAAACTAAATGAATGCAACATGGACAAGTTGATAAAATTTTAGTATAGTTGACCATTCCATAATGTACTGTACGGTAAAGTTACAGATAACCCATGGTTGAGTTTGTTTTCTTCGTGGTCAAGTTAATAATGACCCATAGTAGAGTTGAAAGAAAGATAATATAGTGTGTGGTCGAGTTCATTTTCCCCATGGTAAACTTCATTTTCTCCGTGGTAAAGTTTGTTTTCTCCGTGGTCAAGTTAATAATGACCCACAGTAGAGTTGAAAGTAAGATAATATAGTGTATGGTCGAGTTCATTTTCTCCATAGTAGAGTTCATTTTCTCCGTGGTAGAGTTTGTTTTTTTTGTGGTTAAGTTAATAATGAACCACAGTATAGTTGAAAGTAAGATAATATAGTGTGTGGTCGAGTTCAAGCCATTACCTAACTCCACCAAACCATTACCAAACTCTACCATTCAAGCCCAAATCAACAATACTAACTCTACCACTCATACAAGAACTCTACTACCCTAACAAATTCGTGATGAACTGTTCCAAACTATAACCTAACTTTACCAAACTATAACCTAACTCTACCAAACCATTACTAAACTCTATCATTCAACCCAAAATCAACGATAAAAACTCTACCACTCATAAAAGAACTTTACTACACTAACAAAAATTGTGATGAACTATTCCAAACTGTAACCAACTTTACCAGACTATAACCTAACTTTACCAAACTATAACATAAACCAAACCATAACCAAACTCTACCATTCAAGCCAGAATCAACTATACGAACTATACCATTCATAAACGAAATCTATTATACTAACAAAACTCGTGATGAACTCTTCCAAACTGTAACCAACTTTACCAAACTATAACCTAACTCTACCAAACTATACCATTCAAGCCAAAATCAACGATACAAACTCTACCACTCATAAACAAACTCTACTACACTAACAAAACTCGTGATGAACTCTTCCAAACTGAAACCTAACTTTACAAAATTATAACCTAACTCTACCAATCTGTTACCAAACTCTACCATTCAAGCCATAATCAACGATACGAACTCTACCACTCATAAAAGAACTCTACTACACTAACAAAACTCAGAATGAACTCTTCCAAACTGTAACCTAACTGTACCAAACTATAACCAAACTCTACCATTTAAGCCAGAATCAACGATAGGAACTCTACCACTCATAAACAAATCTTTACTACACTAACAAAACTTGTGATGACCTTGTCCAAACTATAGCCTAATTTTACCAAACTATAACCTAACTCTACCAAACCATTACCAAACTCTACCATTCAAGCCAGAATCATCGATACAAACTCTACCACTCATAAAAGAACTCAACTACACTAACAAAACTCGTGATGAACTATTCCAAAATTTAAACTACCTTTACCAAACTATAACCTAACTCTACCAAACTGTTACCAAACTCTACCATTCAAGCCAGAATCAACTATACGGACTCTACCAATCATAAACAAACTCTACTACACTAACAAAATTTGTGATGAACTCTTCCAAACTTTAACCTAACTTTACCAAACTATAACCTAATTCCACCAAACTGTAACAAAACTCTACCATTCAAGCCAAAATCAATGATATGAACTTTACCACTCATAAACGAATTCTACTACACTAACAAAACTTGTGATGAATTTTTCCAAACTATAACCTAACTTTACCAAACTATAAGCTAAATATACCAAAATGTTACCAAACTCTACCATTCAAGCCAGAATCAACGATACAAACTATATTACTTATAAACAAACTCTACTACACTAACAAAACTCGTGATGAACTCTTCCAAACTGTAAACTAACTTTACCAAACTATAACCTAACTCTACCAAACTTTTACCAAACTCTACCATTCAAGCTAGAATCAATGATACGAACTCTACCACTCATAAAAGAACTCTACTACACTAACAAAACTCATGATGAACTCTTCCAAACTGTAACCTAACTTTACCAAAATATAGCCCAACTCTACCAATCTCTACCATTCAAGTCAGAATCAACGATACGAACTCTACCACTCATAAAAGAACTCTATTACACTAACAAAACTCAGAATGAACTCTTCTAAACTGTAACCTAACTGTACCAAACTATAACCAAACTCTACCAAACTCTACCATTTAAGCCAGAATCAACGATAGGAACTCTAGCACTCATAAACAAATCTTTACTACACTAACAAAACTTGTGATGACCTTGTCCAAACTATAGCCTAGTTTTACCAAACTATAACCTAACTCTACCAAACCATTACCAAACTCTACCATTCAAGCCAGAATCAACGATACAAACTCTACCACTCATAAAAGAACTCAACTACACTAACAAAACTCGTGATGAACTATTCCAAAATGTAAACTAACTTTTCCAAACTATAACCTAACTCTACCAAACTGTTACCAAACTCTACCATTCAAGCCAGAATCAATGATACAAACTCTACAACTCATAAAAGAACTCAACTACACTAACAAAACTCGTGATGAATTCTTCCAAAATGTAAACTAACTTTACCAAACTATAACCTAATTCTACCAAAGTGTTACCAAACTCAACCATTCAAGCCTGAATCAATTATACGTACTCTACCAATCATAAACAAACTCTACTACACTAACAAAATTCGTGATGAACTCTTCCAAACTATAACCTAACTCTACCAAACTATAACCTAACTCCACCAAACTGTTACCAAACTCTACCATTCAAGCCAGAATCAACGATCCAAACTTTACCACTCATAAACAAACTCTACTACAGTAACAAAACTCGTGATGAATTCTTCTAAACTGTGACCTAACTTTACCAAACTATAACCTAAATCTACCAAAATGTTACCAAACTCTACCGCTAGAATAACCGATACAAACTCTACCACTCATAAACAAACTCTACTACACTAACAAAACTCGTGATGAACTCTTCCAAACTATAAACTAACTTTACCAAACTATAACTTAACTCTACTAAACTGTTACCAAAATCTACCATTCAAGCCAGAATCAACGATACAAACTCTAACACTCATAAAAGAACTCTACTACACTAACAAAACTTGTGATGAACTTTTCCAAACTATAACCTTACTTTACCAAAATATAGCCCAACTCTACCAAACTGTTACCAAACTCTACCATTCAAGTTAGAATCAACGATACGAACTCTACCACTCATAAACTAACTCTACTACACTAATAAAACTTGTAATGAACTCTTCCAAACTGTAACCTAAGTTTACCAAACTATAACCTAACTCTACTAAACTGTTACAAAACTCTACCATTCAAGCCAGAATCAACGATACAAACTCTACCACTCATAAAAGAACTCTACTACACCAACAAAATTCATGATGAACTCTTCCAAATTGGAACTTAACTTTACCAAACTATAACCTCACTCTACCAAACTGTTACCAAACTTACCATTCAAGCCAGAATCAATGATACGAACTCTACCACTCATAAAAAAAACTCTACTACACTAACAATACTCGTGATGAACTCTTCCAAACTGTAACCTAACTTTACCAAACAATAACCTAATTATGCCAAAATATTACCAAAATATACCATTCAAGCCAAAATCAACGATACAAACTTTACCACTCATAAAAGAACTCTACTATACTACAAAACTCATGATGAACCTAGCATTCTACAAACCTAGAAACCCACAACCTAAATTTATCGAAGACATAAATCCCATTTCGAAATCATTCCGAAACCTAATGTTGAGAAATGAAATTGATAGAAATTGAGAGAAGAAAAACGAAATGGTGAGGAGAAGAAGAAATGAGAATAAGAATAAGAAACGAGAAAAAAATGAGAGAAGAAGAAGAGAGAAGAAGAAACGAGAGAAGAAGAAACAAGATAAGAAGAAGAAGATAAATGAAGAAGAGAAAAGAGAAAAGAAGAAGAGAGAAGAAGAAAGAAGAAGAAAGAAGAAGAAAGAAGAAGAAGATTTTTTTTTTTTGGTTACTAAGGGTGCAAACGTAATTGCACCCTTTTTTATTTTTTTTAAGCTATTTAAGTAATATCCTTATAAATTTTATATAGATTAGTAATTTTTTCTTAATAATAAATATAAATATAATGTAAAAAAAGGTAAGTGTGATTTACTCAACTAGTATAGAATTATAGAGAAATGACTTAAATAGTATGGAATTATCAAATAATGACTCAAGTTGTCCTTTTTAATTACTATTTTGCCTTTTTGAAATGTGTAAACAAAAACATAATAACGAAAATGCTATTAATGAATTATGTCACGTCAGCGCGCACCAACCACGTAGGTCTACCGCGAAGCTCAACCAAGCTCAACCAGAGCTTAACCAAGATCCACCAAATTTAATCACACCATAATTCATCTTCACAAAGTACTGTCAAATAAAAACCACACTAAATTTCTGTAATTAGGAAGTCATTTTGTTAAACACTAAATAACTAAGGTTTTTTCTGCTTACTAGATTTTGGTGGAGTGTGGTAGAGTTTGATAGAGTAAGTAACACAAGTGTGGTAGAGCTTGGTAGAGTTATATGGTAAAGTTTGGTTGAGCTCATCCACTGTGTGGTAGAGTTTGGTAGAGTTAAATTTGATAGTGTGGTTGAGTTATCTGGTAGAGTCTGGTTGAGCTCGTTCACTGTGTGGTAGAGTTTAGTTGAATTTTATTTGATAGTGAAGTAGAGTTTGGTAGAGTTAGCGACGCTAGTGTGGTAGAATTTGGTTGAGCTTTCGCAGAGATGACTCATTTAGCCTAGTTTGTAGAATGACAATTTTATCCCTTCTTTCTCTCTAACTCGATGCCACCAACCACCATTGAAGCACAAATCACCATTGTTGCTTCTTTTGAGCTTTTTTGAGCTTCTTTTGAGCTTCTTTCTCTTAGTTTTGGATATATGGATCAAATCATTTTAGTCTGTGAGAGTTGGAACTTCGACCAAAATCATTGGTTCTTTGTAGTAGATACCTTTTATGGTTGTAAAATCTTGGAATTGAGTGAAGATGTGTGTTATAATGAGTTTGTAAGGATGGTGCATGAAGATTTTGATCTAAATCAAGAGATCTACAAGGTAAAACTGAGTTACATTTCAAATGAACTCATGCATGAACTACCACAAGATACACCTCATATCTTTTTGACCAACAAAAGGCAATTGCGTGGGTATGTCCAACAATTTTGAAAAGAGTCAATTCGTCTTTGTGTGGAGATTTCAAGGAGATCTCATGTTCCGGTGAAAGAAAGTGTAAGATTTGAGCCTAAATGTGAGCCTAAATATGAACCATTTGATTCAACCTTTGGTAAAGTTAATTCAACGTGTGGTAGAGTTAGGCAGACTTTCAAACAAGAAGATGAAGACGTTGACTATGATGACAAAGCGAAATGAGATTTGACTACTATGAGGATGTAGATGGTGCAAGCTCTAGTGATGAAGACTTCATAAGTGTTCAGAAGAAGTGCAAAGAAGGAGATAAACATCTTCCTAAGAAAAGATATTCGACATTTAATGATGAGTACTTAGACATCGAGATAAGGTCAATTAGCTGTTGGAAAAATTTATCCCACAAAAGAGGATCTTGAGTCAAGGTTGAAGACATATTCTATTTTACATAGGTTTGACTTCGATGTCATATCATCATCGAGGGTGTTATTAGTTGTGAGATGTTGGGTTCCAAACTGCACCTAGAGAGGCCGTGCTTCATGTCGTGATCCTGAGAGTCCGTATTTCTATATTCGGATATATTGTGGAGAACACACATGCTCAGTTACAGAGAGGTCATCTCGGGCACATCAAGCAACGCCTGATATTCTTGGTTGTTTATACTTAGATTTTGTTGGTGGTGTTGGGCCTTCTGTTCTTCCCTCTCATATTGTTGAATCATTGAACAAAAGTTTCAGTTAAAGGTACATTTCCTTCATGGTAGACTTTGGTGGAATTAGCAACGCTAGTGTAATAGAGTTTGACATAACTATGGTAGACTTTGATGGAGTTAGCAATGCTAGCTTAGTAGAGTTTGGTAGAGTTTAATGGTAGAGTTTGGTTAAGCTCGTCCATTGTGTGGTACAGTTTGGAAGAGTTTGGTTGAGCTTGGTTTAGTTAGGTTTAGTTAAGTTTTAACTTTGCCTCTTTGTTAGAACTTTGTACAGATGAAGTACTGGAAAGCATATCGTACTTTAAAGGAAGCTTGGACTCTAGTTACAGGAACTTCAGAGAATAGTTTTGAAGAACTTTCCTCGTATTTGTATATGATTAGATGAGCAAATCCAGGAACACTTATCAAGCTGGAAGTAGATGGAGATGATAGGTTCAAGTTTCTATTCCTTGCATTTGATGCAAGCATTAGAGGATTTCCGTATATGAGGAAGGTTGCTGTTGTGGATGAAACATTTTTACTAGAAAAATATAAATGGACTCTTCTCATGGCAACAATGCAAGCGGGAATTTCAACATTTTCCATATGGCTTTTGGTGTTGTTGATACAGAAAATGATGAATCTTGGGAATGGTGTTTTAGACAACTCAACCATATGATGAATCTTGGGAATAGTTTTTTAGACAACTCAACCGTGTCATTCCCGATGATCAAGAGTTGGCCATCATTTCAGATAGGCATAGAGTAGATCCTAAAGAAATACTGCTTCCTCATGAATTTATCTTGAATCGGGATATCAATACCTAAAGCAATAACAAAAGGGTATCTGGTTGCCGCTTGTGGGATTTGCACTTACTATCTATGCAAAAATATTTTGTCCAATTTTAAAGGAGGAGAGTTCTTTAAGTTGTTTAAAAAGGCTACTATTGCATATAGGTGTGACGAGTTTAATGCAATCTTTGGCCAAATAGAGACTAGATCAAAGGCTATATGAGTATTTTCTAAGGGCAGATGTTCATTTGTGGAGTCGTGCACATTTTCTTGGGAATAGATACAACTTCACCATGTCAATCATAGCAGAATCTATCAATCATGCGTTAGTTGAAGCGCAAACTTTTCCTATTGTGCAACTTATAGATGCCATTAGGGCAATGTTAACAAGGTGGTTCGTGAATAGGAGGGCAAAGGCAATTGCAACAACGACCATTTTCACTACAACAATCAAAAAACTTCTCAAGGTACAACTTGGTAGATATTGGTGGAGTTTGGTAGAGTTTGATAGAGTTTTGGTAGAGATTGGTGGAGTTTGGTAGAGTTTTAGTGGAGTTTTGGTAGAGATTGGTGGAGTTTGGTAGAGTTTTGGTAGAATTTTGGTAGAGTGTGGTAGAGTTTAGGTAGACTTTGCTGGAGTTTAATAGAAATTTGGTGGAGTTTGGTATAATTTGGTTGACATACTGTTTTTTTACCATGGAGAATAGACTCTTCGAAGCCACACAGTACAATGTGCAAAACATTAATGAGCATCAAGCGGTTGCCACGAGCTCGGGCTCCTCTTATTTGGTTAATTTGATGGAGAAAACACGTTCTTGCAACAGGTTTGACGTGGATAAAATACCTTGTGTGCACGCCTTAGCCGTAGCAGAAGTATGGAAGCGTTCGAAGATCGAGCTCACAAATTCTTACTATTATACAAGTTACTTGTACCATACGTATGCAAAATTTGTGATGCCAAGAGATACAGTACTTCCAATACCTGAAGAGGTGGCTCGTAAAGTTTGTTTACCTCCTGTTGTACGTAACCAATGTGGTAGGCCAAGAGACTCACGGTTTAAAGGTTGGTTTAAGTGCTCATTAGAGGCAAAACGCCCAAGGAAAGTGACAACTTATTCACGATGTAAAGGTGTGGGACATAATGCTTGAACATGTAGAGCAGACGTCCAATTGTAAATGTCTACCAAACTCTATTATGTGTTTATTATGTGTATATCAATGTTATATGTAACTCTACCAAATTTTATTATGTGTTTATCCATGTTATGTGTAACTCTACCAAACTCTTTTATGTGTCTATCCATGTTGTGTAACTCTACCAAACTCTACTAATATCTATTCAGTTTTAATTATGTTATGAAGAAGGCAATCTTTTGTTAAGTTAATATATTATCTAATTTCGTCCATTACAAAATAAAAGTTATTGATATACTCTCATGGGACCATCTTCTACGTCATAAAATTATGGTCCTTTGAGAGTATTTGTTTGTTAACAAAAGAGAGTTTTCTAAAAGCTTATACAAACTCTACCAAGATCTACCAATAAAAAGGTGAATCTATCAAGATCTACCACTCTGTAAGCAACTTCTGCGATGCTGTAATCAATACCCTCTTATCAATGTTTTCCACACGACAAGCGGATATGACGAATTAATTGTCTCTGGTATTGGAAGCTCATCCATAACTTCAATACCGAATTTCATGCGGATAAAAGGGACAAAACAATTATGTATTTCCTTAAATCCGCGTCCAAGGGCTAAACACTCGATAAACTTTAGTGTATAAATGCCACAGTCACCAGATTGATGGTTCACTAGGGTCGCTTTCACTCTAGAGATGGTGTAAGCCTTCGTTTTAACCTGTTTCTGCATCTCCTTTGGTAGCATAGTCCTACGCAGATATGGAATCATCCTGGCGTACGGCCTGTTTGTATAAAAAAAGGAAATCACATTCATAAGTAAGATAAACCAAGCTCTACCAAAGATAAACCAAGCTCTACAATAGATAAACCAAGCTCTACCATAGATAAACATAGCTTTAACAAAGATAAACCAAGCTCTACCAAAGATCAACTAATCTCTACCAAAGATCAACCAAGCTATAACAAAGATCAACCAAGATCTACCAAAGATCAACCAAGATCTACCAAAGATCAACCAAGCTCTACCAAATATAAACCAAGCTATATCAGTCAGTTGTATATAAAGAATACCTGACTTAGTCAATCAATACTTGATACTCCACAGCTGAGAATGCAGGATCGTATATGTTAACGGTCTCTTTAACCAAATCGATGACAACACCACCCAATGGAAATTGATGATGTTATGAGCAATGTACAATGTGTCAACATCCAGAAACCAGTGCTTATTCGTTGGACACCATGTTAGGGCTCTCCCAGAAAACATTTGGCGGAAAAAGTCATCAAACAAAAAGTTATGGAGGTTTAGCGTGAAGGACTCATAGTTCTTACACCACCACCAGCATAATCCAGGATCAAGAAACGCTATCCTATCACTTTTATACAGAGATGGATTCTGCAAAGATCTTCGACGGAATATATTCATACTGCTACACATGTGCTGCAAAATAAGGTAACATAATATTAGCACAACCAAAGTCTACCAAGTAAGATAAGCAAAAGAACCTAAGCAAAATTCAAAGAATTTACCAGATCTGCGAACCATCCGTACTGATCTTTTGGCCATAAATGTCTAGGCATCAACAACTGGAGATAGAACTCAGCTAAAGGACTGATGTCGTACACCGAGTTATCCCTGGAAATCTCAGTAATTAGCATACACCATAATAGTATAGATTTATACATTAAAATTGTTTCAACAAAGCCTTACAATTTGCATCTGACAAGAATACAAAGCCGATTCACTTTGGAACGATGTACTGGCCCAAATGGATCGTATGAGTTAGGCGGTACTATGTCATCAGTTATGATGCACCTAATAACAAAACTTCCTTCGAACGGGGATTTCTGAATTAAAAACAAAACATTACTCTATCAGTTAGACATAGAAATCCTAGATCTAACAAAGTCAGTTCAAACTCTACCAAAGGTCTACCAACGTCTACCACACTAATTCTTAGCTCCGCCAGACTCTACCAAAGACTACCAAAGTCTACTACGTTAAGTATTACCTCAACCAAACCTCCACCAATGTCTATTACACTAATACTTAGCTCCACCAAGCTCTACCAAAATCTACCAAAATCTACTACATTAAGTATTACCTCAACCAAACCTCCACCAAACCAAACTACAAATTCTAGCAAACTAAATACCTGGTTCGTAGCAAGGGTACGTGGTCTACCTGCTTTGGGCAGCGTGTCCTCCATATGTATCCACTCATTCTTTTTACCGACCTTGATTGCATTGTTCAAATTTTGACATTCGGTATCTTCCTTCAGACTTATGATTCCAAGCCGGGAATTCTCTTCTTGAGATAACTCCAAATCCCCAGTAGGAGTTTGAATTGGAGTTTTCAGCTGAATACTAGCCTCTGAGTTCCTAACAATTTTCAATGATGGAGACAAAGGGTTAGAGGTTTGCTGCTCCTCAATCACCCATTCCTTCTGCAAGCAAAAACGGGAACAAATGTAAGAACTACCAAAATCCACCAAGCTCTACCAAAGTCCACCAAAACTCTACCAAATATTTATGAACTACAAAAATACCTCTAGATTATTAGGAAATCGAAGTGATGGGGACAGAGTCTGTGGGGTTTGCTACTGCTCAGCTATCCGTTCCTTTTGGAATAAAACAACAAGTAATATTGTTAGCCTTCAAAGCTCCACCAAAGCTCTACCAAATATTTAAGATCAACAAAACTAACCTCTAAGTTTTCAGAGGGTCTTAGTGATGGGAAGATTGTGAGCCTTGCTGCTTCTCAGAGATCTGTTTCTTCTGGAAAACAAATCACGTTAAATATTAAGTCAACCAAACTCTACCAAAGATCTAGCAAAATCCACCAAAGATCTATCAGAAGATAATATAAATCAACCAAACTCTATCATCGATCTACCAAACTCCACCATATAACAACTAAACTCCACCATCGATCTACCATAGAACTACCAAACTCTACAAAGCTCTACCAAATATTTAAGATCAATAAAACTAACCTCTAAGTTTGCAGAGGGTCTCAGTGATGGGGAAGATTGTGAGCCTTGTTGCTTCTCGGAGATCTGTTCCTTCTGGAAAACAAATCATGTTAAATATTAAGTTAACCAAACTCTACCAAAGATATACCAAAATCCACCAAAGATCTATCAGACGATAATATATAAATCAACCAAACTCTACCATCGATCTACCAAACTCCACCATCAATCTACCATAGAACTACCAAACTCTACCAAGCTCCACCAAAGAGTTACCAAACTAACCTCTACATTTTCCGAGGTGGCTACTTCTGGGGACAAAGGTTGTGAGGTTGACTGCTCCTCAGATAATCTTTCCTTCTAGAAAGAAAACATAATAGAGTTAGTACCACGAACTCCACCAATCTCTACTATACTTTAACTCATACATATTTACATTCAAAACAAAACACAAAAGATATACACCAAAGAAAGATAATAAGTAAACGTTATTCATGTATATATCACATTATCAACAGAGAGTACAGTTTTCCACCACACATATCAAATTCATACAACATAATTGGGTCTTTGATACGGTTCAGTCATAGTCAAGTAGATTTCTACATATTGATTTCTCCCCAGATGAGGCCTTAACACCTTCTTCTCGTGCCTTACTTTCAGTAGACTCACCTTCATCCACAGCAGACTTCTTAGGCTCTTCTAAGGCCATCATCACCTCCGATGGTTTACTCTCCAACGCCTTAATTAGGCAAAGATTGATTAAGTTCTGTTGTGCCATGGCTTCCTCAAGCCTATGAAGCCGCTCATCCATCACCGCCTGGTCTACCTTTTTCTCCTCTAGTATTCCAACCGGTGCGAACTACAGCTTGATGGCATTTGACATGTTAACTTGATCAAATACCATCACATCAAAATCCTTCTTCATGGACTGTAACATTTCTAATGCTCCTCCCCTTCTTTTTTGGCCTCATACTCATTCTTCCATTTCTTCTCTAACCTTTCTTTTTCTTTTTCCCTAGACAACTTCTAATATTCAGCCAAAGTCATTTCAGGCTATAACTCCATTCCTTTCGGAGTCTCCTTTGCCTTTGGACTATCATGAGTCTTCTTCTTCTTCTCAATAGATTTCTTCTTCTCTGGCTTCTCTGTCACCTTCGACTTGCCTTCTTTGCGCTTTGGAGTTCATGTTCGGGCACATCGGTCTTCTCTTTGTATAAGCCTTTATAGAAGCCGGGTTATCCCAAAACGTCTCATATAAACTCCCATTAAGAATATCTCGGATCATTTTATGAACTTTTGGATCACGGACATTTCCAGACCACTCCAGGTATATATCATCGTAAGGTTTCTCAAGAAGGTGCACCACACGAGCCTAGAAAAAAGCAAAAATAAGTCAGACATGAATTTATACTAAGTTAACCAAACTCTACCAAACGTCAACCAAAATCTACCAAGGTCTACCACATGTCAACTAAAGTCGACTATAGCTCTACCAAAGTCTATCAATTGTCAACCAAAGTCCACCATACCTCTACCAAAGTATACCAAAGTCTACCATAGCTACACCAAATTCTACCAAAGTCTACCAAAACTTTATCATAGCTCTATTAGAAGACAAACAAGATCTACCAAGATCTACCACACATCAATAAAAGTCAACCATAGCTATATCATATCTCTACCACACAACAAACCTAATCCACCAAGATTTACCACATGTCAACAAAAGTCTACCATAGCTCTACCATATCTCTACCAAACAACAAACCTACTCCACCAAGATCTACCTCACGTCAACTAAAGTTTACCATATCTCTACCTTACATCATATGTTCTCCACCAAGATCTACCACACGTCAATCAAGATCTACCAAGATCTGCCAATTGAGGAATCTTACCTTGTTTTTACTGGATGTCATCTTATCAGCTTCGAAAACATCCTCCATATCTATTCCATGGCAAGTGTGCGATGCCCACTGCAAAAGTGGAATCTGGCCTTCTCTTTTACCTCCATATATTGTTCCTAGATGGGGGATATACTCGAATGCCCATATGAGAAGCACATGCACGAAACCATGCAAATTTAACATAGAAGCTGCCCATGATGCTTGAGATACTAATTTGAGGAGGGAGTCAAAGGCTACTCTCCTCCACGGATTCCTATGAAACCTTTCCGGATCCATCACCAATTTGGCATGGTAAACTGGGATCCTACTATTGGTGTGCAAATCAAAAATAGCGATATATAAAATCACCAACAACCCCACCTGCTTCCTCTTAGCAAAATACCATACCTTGCATACCTTTAATACCTTTTCAAGCTCTGCCCACTTAGGACCATCACCATAAATCCCTGGCCGCTAAACCCGCATCAATAGGATCAGGCAACCCACACTGCAGCTGCGTGATATGCTAAAACTCATTCAAAGAAAAACGGATTGGTTGACCATCGGCCAACACCCACAGCTCATTCACCTTTGGTGTGTCAAGCATATTCCCCAGCAGGTGTTGCATGTATTTGCTTGCCCACGAGAACCTTGTGCTGGCAAACTTCAGTATAATATCAAGTTGAGAATTCCTTTCAATGTCCTCGTAAGCATCAGTTCCAATATAATCCTTCATCAAAGTTATTTTCTTCAATGTGCAGTAGTGGTTTATGCTTCTGTTGATCAAGGGCAGGAGTCCAGTTGACAGGACCCTCTTAGGGTACTTCTCCTCTCCCTCTATACATGTGTTCCTGTGGAAAATAAACAATAAAACAGTTTATAAATAGCTCTACCAAAGTCTACCAAACTCTACCATAACTCAACCAAAGTCTACCAAAGTCTACCAAAGTCTACCAAACTCTACCATAGCACAACCAAAGTCTACCAAGGTCTAACATAGCTCTACCAACGTCTACCAAACTCTACCACACTATAAACTAGCTCTACCAAAGTCTACCAAACTTTATCACACTAAAACTAGCTCTACCAAAGTCTACCAAGGTCTACTACACTATGAACTAGCTCTACCTAAGTCTACCTAACTCTACCAAACTCTAGCACACTATCAAGAACAAAATCGACCAAAATTGAGAAAAAACCCAAAAATTTGAGACTAAACCCAGTAAAACACAACCAAAACCAACCAAAATGAATACTAAAACCCAGAAAATCAACCAAAATCAACCAACCCTAGAAAATAATCAACCAAAATCTACCAAAGAATCCAGACTAAACGCAGAAAATCAAAATCAAGATGCATCCAAACGAAATGTCGCAAACCCTAAAAAATATTCAAAATCTTCAAAAACGCTACATATCAGAGTTTGAAATCAAAAAATATATACTACATTACCTTCAACATGAAGAATGAAGAAGAAAAAGTTGAAGAAAAAGATGAAATGTAGGTGAAGAAGAAGATTTTCGGAGGAAGAAGAAGAAGATGACACATGAGAAGAAGAAGAAGAAAATGACACGAGAGTTTCTTCTTCTTTTTTCAGTTTTTTTCAGTTTCTTTTTTTCAATTTTTTTTAATGGCATGAAAAGTAAATAAGTGGACAAGTTAATTTTTTGTGACTTTTCTCATATTTTTCTGGTCCAACTTTTTGGAGAGTATTTAAATCATTTAGGTATAAATGTAGACGAGTTGAGTAATTAATCCAAAAGTTAATCAGAGAGACACGTACTCATACGATAATGTGATTTACTTTTTAAGTATGTTTGTTTCTGTGTACCAGCATTTGTCCATGAGAGACTCATTTGAATCTTTCATAGTATATTATTATTATTTATAATATAACTTTAATATTATTGAATAAAATTTAAATAAAATAATATAAATAAATAGATTAAAATATGCATAATAAACTTAACATATACATAATTTTATTTTATTATTTATAGATATATCAAAATTAAGAAATTAATAGTATATAAAGTAGTTAATCAACATTCTTAATTACTTTGATTAACAAAGCAAATGTATAACTATTATGGATTTGATTTACTAAAAGTTATTTTTGATCTAATCATATAGTGATATATATGTATATATTAACGATTGAAAATAAGAGAAAAATTAACATTTTTATCATTGAATGTAAAAGGAAGGATTCAAGAGTTTATATACAATAAGTAAAGGAGTTAAACTGGAAATAACCAAGCAACATTGAACCAATCTATTTGGTGAAGGAAGAAAGAGGCTTGATGTTGACATACATCTGAGAATTGAATGAAAAGGTCATGGGTACAATGCTTTAGTAAGAATGTATGCTTGTTGATTGGAACTAGAGACATAAAAAAGCTTCATAAAATCATTCTTAACTTGATCTCTAACTGTGTGCTAGTCAATCTCTATGTGTTTTGTCCTCTCTTGAAACACAGGATTGGAAGCTATATGCATTGCATGTTTGTTGTCACAGAAGAGTTTCGCTGAGTTACTAAATGCTATCTTCAAGTCTTTAAGTAGTTCTTGAAGCCAAAGTAACTCACAAGTCGCTAAAGCCATGCTCCTATATTCTACTTCTATACTACTTTGACTTACAATATTCTGCTTCTTGGAATCCAATTGATGAGAGAGTTATCAAGATATATGCAGAACCCAGTTATAGATCTTCTTGTATCATGGCATGTAGCCCAATCAGCATCAGCAAATGCATTAAGGTAGATTTCAGAATCAACTCCATAGAACAAACCTTGACCTGGGTTGTTTTTGATGTACCTTAATACACGGTGAGTTGGTTACATATGAATATTAGTTGGAGCAGATATGATTTGGCTGAGTTTGTGAACAACAAAGGTAATGTCTGGTCTTGTGTGGTAAGATATAACAAACGACCTATTAGTTCACGGTAAGAAGAAACATTTTGAAGAAGAGTTCATGTGTCCTTGATGAGCTTCAGATCTGGATCCATAGGTATAGAGTATGGCTTACAAGCTAGAAGTCCTGTAGATGCCAGAATGTCAAGTGCATATTTTCTTTGGCATATTGAAATCCTTGAGCTGTTTCTAGCTAACTCCAGACCCAAGAAATACCATGGAGGACCCGTATCTTTAATCACAAAGGTTTTATGCAAAGGTCTTCAATATCTCGAAATCATGACCATCATTCGATGCAATCATGATATCATCTATATATACTAGTAAAGCAATGAAGGAAGAGCCTCATTGTATGAAAAACAGAGTGTTATCACTTGGTGACTACTTAAAACCTGCTTGAAAAAGGACTTCGGAGAAGCATTGATACCAAGTATGAGAGGCATGTGTCAATCTGTAGATGGATTTATGTAATGACATATCGGATTTTGAGGTAGTTTTCCATCAGTAGGAGTATACCCTTGAGGCAAAACTCATGTAAATTTCTTCATCTAGCTCACCATGCAAAAATGCATTAGTAACATTTATTTGTGTTAACTTTCAACCTTGAATAGCAGCCAAACCAAGAAGGAGTTTCACACTTGCCATCTTAGCTACTAGGGAAAAGGTATCAATGTAGTCGATGCCTTCCATTTGTGTGTAACCCTTAGTTACGAGCCTCGCTTTATATCTATCTATTATGATATCTTGATTGTACTTTATTGTGTAGAACCACCTGCAACCTATCATATTCTTTCCAGGAGGCAAAGTGACCATTGTCCAAGTCCACTTAGTTTCCATAGTAGTAATCTCTACATCCATTGCTTTTGGATAATGAGGGTGTGCCATAGCTTGCTGAAAATTTTGTGGTTCTATCTCAAGAGAAAAAGATAGAACAAAGGACTGATAGGAAGGATTTAGATGTTCATAAGTAAGAATAGATGAAATTGGATACAAATTAGAATCACAAATCTGTTTAGAATCAGAAATTTGAGAAGTAGATTGTAATAAGGAGTAGTGATAGTGAGCCAAATACCTGGGGACCCTTACCATGACGTTTTGGTCTTGTCTCATTTAGAGAAATGTCTGCTTGTCCAGTAGTCATAGTTTTTGGTAAAGTATTTGGTGTACTAGAGTCCAATATATGACTAGATGCATGCATATTTGTATTATCATCGACATAATCTATATGCTCAGTTAGATTATTATCACTTCTAACAGATTCAATATTCACAGGTAAAGTCTGATCAATCTCAACACAAGTATTACTACTCTTTCTTAGCAAATCATCAATTGCAACATGAGTAGACAAAGGGAGAATAGAATCATGAAACAAATCATTAGATTGAGACAATGACTTATCTAATTTGAAAGGAAATAAGTGTTCATGAAAAACAACATTCCTAGAATAACCTCATTTGTTTCCAAATTCAAAATCTTGTAACCTTTATATCCTGAGGGATATCCTAGGAAAACACAAGGAACAACTCTAGGAGAGAATTTATTTCTATCCTTGATTTGAGTAGAAACATAACAGAGACAACCAAAACATTTGAGAAAACTGTAATCTGGTTCTTTATCAAACAAAACCTGATACATACCTAAAGGACATACATCACAATGTAACAAAGGAGACTTAGACTTAGACAATGGTAGAATACCCAATAGATGCTCAACTTTATCTTGTGAAGGGTGTCCTGACAATGCCAGAGATGATTTTCTTCAAGCATATAACCACAGAACGAGATTGTATTGGTAGAAGTAGAGTGAACATCAGCCTCCAATACATAGAGACCATGTTTGAGGATGTCTCTACCAATCATTAAGCCCTGAGTATGGTCCTGAAAGAAACAACATTCATAGAAAAAGGAAACATAACATTGAGAATCAGTCTGATACAAGAAAGAACTCACACTCATCAAATTAAACTTGAAAGATGAAACATGTATGACATTATGCAAGACCAGATGATTACTAATACGAACTGTGCCAGTATGTGTTATTGGGACTCTAATACCTTTAGGCAAAGAAACTGTGACGCCTGTAACAGGAAACATTTCAGTGAACAAGGCAAGATCAAAACAAACATGACTTGTTGCTCCACTGTTCATGATCCAACTATTAAGAGGAAGGTTGTTATAAATGGTAGAAAGACATTGATGTTGAAAAGTGAGAATATGATTTTCAAATCTAAGGCTAGTAGAAGGAAAAAGAAAATTTGAAATATTTAAAAGATCTTGTACTCGAAAGACATTACTAGCTGATGATTGAGCCACCATGGTACCTTGTGTAGTGATAGTTGCAATGGGAAAAGAAGACGACTTCTCTGGATGATGAACTTGAGCATTTAGCTGTCTGATAATATATTAAACTTAATATGTGCTGAATTGGCTGAGATTTAAGCTGATCATATAAGAATTTGTATTCTTTGTAGTAAATGAATTAGCAACAAATCCTTGAGCAGAATTCAAAGCTTGTTGTGGATAGTTCACATTGTTGGATTGTTGTTGCTGATGCACCTTATGTCCTGGAGGATAACCGTGTAACTTGTAACATTTCTGAATGGTATGTCCATTTTTGTTACAGTGAATACAATGTGGTCTCTGAGATTACCGAGAACGAGATTTATTATACGATGCAGCATAAGCAACATTATCCAAAGAACCAGTGTAGTTTCCATCATCCAAGCTCATATTACTTTCTGTTATAGTAGTCTGAAAAGCCACATTATCAATTGGTGTTGAAGGTTTTAAGAACATCCTCAATCGAAGGTATAGGCTTCAACATCAAGGTATGACGAAGAGTAGGTTCAAAACTCGCATTCAATCCCATTAAGAACTTAGTTACTCGACTTCCCTGTTGTAACATTTCCCACAAATTTGTTGTACTACATTCACACTTCCCACATGTGCACATTGGCAATTCAACATAATTATTGTATTTTTCCCAAAGCGTAACAAGCTCAGTATAGTATGTGCTCACGTCTATTGAACCTTGTTGGATAGAACTCAACCTTTGTTCAATCTCATAAACCCAAGGAGCATCATCTTGTTTAAACCTTGACATAAGATTTTTCCAAATGGCTTCAGCTGTAGACATGAATAGCAGACTTTGTCCAATTTTCTTTGACGCGGAATTCATGAGCCAAGTAGCTACAATATCGTTACTCCTAGACCAAGATCCAACATCTCTATGACCACTAGGAGGTTGCAGAACATTTCCATCAATAAACCCTAGCTTGTTCCTAACATTGAGAGCCATTCTAACTGAGCAACGCCAAGAATGAAAACCCGAACCTGAAGATAATCGATCAGATACAAGACAAGGCCAGCATGATCTGATGAATGAAGAAAATAAGGATTCTCGTACTGGTCTATGGATAGATTGAGATTCTCCGTGTTCGCTGTGTGTGTATTAGAAATCGGCGTCATCTCTGATGAGAAGAATGAAATCGATGATGAAAGATTGTGCTAAGGAATGAGAAATCAACGAAATAGCAACAATCAGAGGTAAAGAAAACATAAATTTAACTCAGAAGAAAGAAAAAGAAAGTTTCAAAAGAAAATCAAACACAGCGAAAAACAATTGAATGAAGAACTCGACGATTGACTGAGAAATTGAGGTACTCATCGTTCAATTGGAGAAGATGAACTCGCCGAGCTGAGCTTCATAAACGAAAAATCTCGGTGAAGCGGAAACAAAAATTTGTTATATGCTCTGATATCATATGAACGATTAGAAATCAGAAGAAAATTAACATTTCTCATTGAATATAAAATGAAGCATTCAAGAGTTTATATACAATAAACAAAGGAGTTAAACCGAAAATAACAAACAACATTGAACCAATCCATTAAGTGTAATCATATACATGAGAAAAATTCTCAACAATCTCTCAAAATCTTTGAAATAAAAGACTCATAGGAAAAGTTTTCAACAAATTTATAATAATTTTTTAAGTTTTCTTTATTATTTTATTGATGAGAAATTTTACTAGAGACTCTCAATACAAATACAAATGATCTAAGAGCAGAAGTTGATTAAATTTTTATGGCTGACCGACCGTTAAATCTGTTTTCTAATCTAGTGTTAAATGAATTAAGAAAAATAGAGACATAAATGGTCACCGTCAATTAAATTAATACATAAAAACCTGATTAACCTGCCGACTTACTTGATCCTTAGATATTTAGAAGAAAGCAAAATTAGTGGAGAATGTCAAGTGGTTCAGATACCCTTTTGTTTATATAAAATTTTGAGCATTTTGTAAAGTCATTTTTGACGATTTTGGTCGAAATCTCTAACAAAGGAGTCAATGATTCCTTTTCCATTTTTGGAGTTATGCATAGTCCCATCATTAGACAGATAATATTGGTTTAAGAATTTCAACACCTCACAAAAGATTTGCAAAAAAGTTATGTCGGATCCACTCTAGATTTGCCATTTGCGTGATTTTAATGTCGTTAAAAAAAACCCAACGGATAAATTTGATTATTCATAAACATATATATATATATATATATATATATATATATATTAATTGTTACAAAGCCACTTTGTTAAAAACCAATTTCATAAAAAAAAAAAAAACAGACAAAACCGCTTTGTTTAGCTTTAGATATTTCGGTTTTCTTAAAATAATGTGAAACCTGTTTTTCTTTCACCGAAATATAAAATATGTTTTCACATTTACTTGGGGTTCTATCTTTAGTATTTAATATAAAGTAAATTTATATTTTTATAAATGCTAATTAAAGTGTATAAATCTATGAATAGAACTCAAAAATGTTTTTCAAATTTTTCTAAAATAAAATATTTACTTAAGTAAAATATCCTATAAAATAAAGGTATATATGGCTACATTTATATATACATATATTCTATACTTATAACAAATATAAAATAGATCACTGTTCCATGTCCCACACTTTAAGAAAGTCTTAGGGGTTAAATACAAAAACCTTTCATATGTAAATCATTGTTGTAATTTTTATAAAGACTAACCTTTATCTTTATCTTTAAACCAAAAAAAAAAAAAAAAGTAGTCTTTATATTGGACAAAGCGAATCATTATATAATATTATAATAAATTAATCATGTTGAAATCAGCACAAACCATTAAAAAAAGATAAATAGTAAATCCAGCATAAATCGATATATATGTAACCTGGAGTCGCCTAACGATGACTAATACAGTTGAATTTCGTTAATATTACACTTTAGTCGACAATTTATGGCTCATCACATCTCTTTTTCATGATTATAGTTTTCTTGGAAATTAGAAAAATATACATGTGACAGGACTAGACATGTCACATTCTACATTTTACCCATATTAGGATTATTCATTAGCCATGAATAACCCTTTGATTTATTTTAGGTAATTAGTACACTACTCTATATTGTACTTTTTTTCTTTTTCTTTTCAAATACTTTGATACACATAAATTCCAATTCATATCTATAAATAGTATTTTTCCATTTGTACTATTTTAAAGAATTAGATTACTGTTACATTGTCTTGTCTTAATTAGTTAACAATTACTTTTTTGAGCTAAGTATAATTATTTAATATAATTAGATATCATATTAAATATTAATCTTGAAAGCCATGAAACAGATAAAGTGTTTACAAAAGAACAGAATTTTGATAAATTACGTACGCTACGAGCTAATCAATCCACCTTCTGATAAAGGGAAAAATCAATGGAAATTTCTTCTAAAATTCTCAAAATCTACTAATTAAGTATTGCGAGAAAACCGGCCATTATTCTGAATTTGACACCATCTTAAAATTTTCCAATAAAGCCGGTCACTATGTATTGATAATAATTAAACGTACCATTTGTATAACTTTTTTTTGATCAAGGAATTTTTTTTTAACATGTGTATAACTTTTCGTCGGACTCTATAACGTCGGTAAACACTATTCTCATCATGGAGTGTAAAAAGAAAATTATCAACCCTAACCAATAATTCGAATAAACTTAGAACCAATAATATCATCGTCGCCGAGTTAGCTAATCAGAATTGGTTTTATAATAAGCTTTGCTCTTTTGATTCGAAATTAATGGAGTTGAATGATGCTATAATGTGGCCAATATAAATATATATAAGTGGAAATTTTAGGTCATAATCATAATAATAGATGATAATAAAGTATTGCATGGATGTATATATGTGGTTGTGTAATGTCTTCGTCAGCTTCGACAAAGCTACTTCCTCTCAGTTTTGTTTTTACCCTAAAGTCGCATTCTCCCATTTATGTCTACTAAACAATATACTAGTATACTATTAATTAATCTCTATTAAAAACATCAATGATGAAATAATCCTCTAATTTACAAGTAATCATTACTAATAAATTCGTTTCTTGTTTTTTTGTTTTTTTTTTACAGAAAAATACGCAACAGTTTTCAACTTTTGATGATTTGCATAATTACTACAACATCATCATAAAGTTAGTGGACTTTTATTTTATTGCTTCTTCACTCAATAGTACTTACAAAATTTTACTTTTATTTTCCCCTACTTTTCCGACAAACAAAACAAGATTCTTATATATATATATATATATATATATATAAACACAAAATATATAATTTGTACATGTATTCATTATAGAGTTCACATCCGTACAAAAAAAAAGAAAAAAAAACACACATCCTTAGCTAATTCACCACATGAAAAAAGGGTTCATAAAAACGGATTAAACAAAACAAAAACACTAATTATGATAATGATATACCAAATTTAAAACTGTTGGAAATCCCATGACAAGCCTTGATTAAAATTAGGGATAATTCCGTAACCGTAATTATCTTCCGACGACTGTCCCCACGGCGGAGGATATAAACAGTAGTCTACTGAGTCAGAAAACACAAACTCGTTCCCAAGTTTAGCCGAGTCAAAACTCGCTCCTAAACTTGGTAGCTCCACGATCTCACCAAGCTCCTCAGACTCAGTTCTCGAGAGGTCCATAACTAACACGAGAGACTCAAGAGACGACGACGAAGAAGAAGACAAAGACGATGAAAACGACGTCGTTGGTTCCATATGAGCTGCTTTGAGAGCTGCAGTTTGAATGTCTCGAGGACTAAGTGAAACAGGTCGAGGAAATGAGTCAGCGAGTTCAGGGAAGTTAAGTATAGCTGAAGTGCCTTTAATGCTTAAAGCCGCCACGTCATGTGCACGTGCTGCCATTTCCGGCGTCGGAAAAGTTCCAAGCCAAATACGTGATTTCTTCTTTGGCTCACGAATCTCTGATACCCATTTTCCCCAATTCCTCATTCTTACTCCTCTATAAACCGGATGTTTACCGGAATCTCTTCCACGTTTTGTCTTCTTCTCACTTTGTTCTCCTTTGGTCTCTTGACTCACTGAGTCCGACGCCGAGTTAGAAACAAGTTCATTCTCCGACTGAAGATAACTGCAGTATTCACTCACGGACGAAGTTTGTGCCATTGTTTAGGTTTAGGTACGTACAAGAGGATCGTACAGGTTTCTAATTCTGAATGCTTTTATGGATTCGGATCCCGAGAATTATTCAAGGAAATATAGCTTCAGAGGAAGGAAACGCAACAACTATTCAAAATGAGGAAATAAGAAAAATATGGCAGTGATTTGAGTGATTAAGAGAGAGAGGAAACTTTTCATAAGAAATGATAGTGAAATTTTGTCTACTCATTTCTCAGTCACTCAAAATATATTTATATGCATTAATATTTTGGGTACAGGTTCGAGAGAGGCAAGTTAATGGGGACCAAAACATTGCAATAAGTCTATTGAATAAAGGAAATGGACCCCATTGCCTATATTTTTATTTTGATATTCTTTTTATTATTATTATAGTCCCACTCTATTTTTATAATATATATATATAGTTTGTTATTAATATACAATAACACACTTCGAGTCACTATTTTTTTAATTCCAACAATTTGGATTATCAATCTTTGGATTCATAACCTATATTTCCAAAAATGTAAACATATCAAACGGGATATATGATACTCTTTACTCGAACTTATAAAAAATTACAGAAATAGATATTAAATTATTTACAAAAACATTTTCCCAAAATTCTATTACTATGAAATGATACTAAAATTTTATTTCCCACCATTGCATTGACAAACTCCGGTTCGTAACTAAAATTCCCGAAGCTTTTTAAATATATCATGCAGGTTTACTTAACTTTTTGGAATCAAATTTTGGACAAAAAAAATATTTAACCGACCAACAACACTTTTCAAAACTTTTGTTTGAATAAGCATGGATCTTAGTATAAAACGTAAATGAGACGACCATATTTAGAATGAGAACATGGAAGCATATAAACCCAATGGCTTAATTTGTTCCCGGCCGAGTACGTTAAGTATATGAAATTTGTCTCCCAGATGAGTACTGTGTGACAAAGCCTTTTTGGTTTTTCTGTGGTAATGAATTTTTCACTTCAATCTTACTGTTTAATTATCTTTTACCCTTACTCAATGAATCATACATTTTGTACATATGTCACATGCATGCTCATGTGAAGCTACTAGATGTATATTGGATAAATGATATATATATATATATACACACATGCTGTTTATTAGAACTTATAGTTGATAGAATTAACTTATTATTTAATACAATTTAATGTTTTTAGGCAACTAGGTATTCTTTTTAATTTTTTATATGAAAGATACATTTTTCAATAATGCTTACCGACTTACAATTCGTTTTAACATGTTCAAAATGGTAAACTAACCTTTTATATACAAAATAGTAAACCCTAACTCCATATTTAAAGGAACCCAAGGAAATGTGAAAATGTCTTTTGTGATGCAAAACCGTTATTCTGATTTTTTTTGAAAACAAAAATTACAAAATCTGTAAACATGTTTTCTTTATAATTTTTTTTTTAAAATAAAATATAAGTGTTTTCCCATAACTAAATCAAACTATGTTTTAATTTTCTATACTGCTTTCACATATTCTTTTATAGAAATAAGACAACTCTTTGTGTCTTTCCTGCTTGGAGAAGTAACATATCAGCCATAAATTTTACATTAAACAAATCGAATTATCCGGCAATTGGTATTTGGTGGTTCCAAACCCAAAAGAAAAAAAACAAATAAGTACAATTGGTGTAACAGTACAAATAAAGAAAAGAAGGATGCCAAGGAACGTTCACGAAGTCATAAGAGACATTAGACATTAACTTGTTCAATCATATGGGACCATATTTGTGTACCTATAAGGACGAGTTTCTATCAAAACACACACACATATATATATATATGCGTGATATATATGTATTTAATTCTTCTAATAATCATACCAAAAAAGTCTTCCTTTAATAATTTTGCATTTTATATTTACAAAAAAATTAATATTGTAATAAGGTAGGCTTTAGTCAGATATCAGTGTTCTCCTCTGTTTTCCTCCTATTGAGGTTTAAGATTCTCTCTTTCCTCTAGAGTGTTTCAATTTTAGAAGAACAGAGCTGTGTTACCAAAATATTTTAATTTTCGTCGGACTGAATTACATTTTCCAAATTTTATTTCTTTTCTTTCATAACAAGTCAATATTTTTGCACGAAAAACCCTTCTAAATTTGTGAGACAGCCGCCGTTTTGTGCACCATGGTTTTGTTTTGCTGACGAAAGGTAAGTTTGTTGTGGTTGTTTTATTGATAAGATATAGCTTTTGTGTTCTTTGTTTCTCTCCGCTCAAAAATACTTCTATATCGTTGAAGATTGATCAAGCTATGAAAAACATGACAATTGAGGAAGAGAAATCTTTTAAATTGCGAAATCTACCAAAAGTAACTGTAATGGAACGTAATGGAAGAAACTTGATGGATAGACTATTGAATCTAAAAGTAAAAGAATATCAAGTTTTATGCATGACATGCCAAGATTGTAGAGAATGTATGGTCGTGTCGTAGATAAGCATTATCCAATAAACGTTTCCAATTCATATTCGATTCAGAAACTGACATCAATCAATGTTGCAAACCGGAATATGGACATACGATGATCGATGTATGATTTTTGGACACTAGGTTGAAAAGCAGCCAGTAAGTTATCCAAATTTTTTATATCAATTCAGTCTGCTAATCTAACCTTTAAAACAGCCAGCCGACTTAACATTCTTTTTAACCTCTTTAAAATGGTAAACTAACCTTTTTATACAAAATAGTAAACCCTATCTTAAAATATCTTTTTTTGGTCGTATAATTAGAAGAACCTAAGTAAATGTAAAAATGTCTTTTATGATATGCGCAAAAACGTTTTTTTGTTTTTTTTTTGAAAAAATTACATAAATTTGTAAACATATTATCTTTTAATTTTTTTATATAAAATATAAGTGCTTTCCCATAATGAAATCAAACCATGTCTTTGAGATCTTAATTTTCTAGACTGCTTTCACATGTTCTTTTATAGAAACAAGACAACTCTTTCTGTCTTTCCTGCCTGGAGAAGTAACATATCAGCCATAGAATTTACATAAACAAATCGAATTATCCGGCAATTGATATTTGGTGGTTCCAAACCCAAAAGAAAAAAAAAACCAAATAAGTACATTTGGTGTAATAGTACAAATAAAGAAAAGAGGATTGCCAAGGAACGTTCACGAAATCATAAGAGACATTAGACATTAACTTGTTCAACCATGGGACCGTATTTGTGTACCTATAAGGACCAATTTCTATCAAAACACACATATATATATATATATATGTATATATATAGTAATCACACCCAAAAAAGTCTTCTATTAATAATTTTGCATTTTATATTTACAAGAAAATTAATATAGCAATAAGGTAGACTTTAGCGAGACATTAATGTTCCCTTCTTTTTTCCTCAGACTCTCTTTCCTCTAAAGTGTTTCAATTTTGGAAAAATACAACCGCATTACTGGGATATTGTTATAAATCATATGGATAGACTCCATAACCGACCCATTAGATTAAAGACGGTTTAGCCTATTTCCTATTCTATAGGAACTTTACTTATTCATGGGATTGTATTCCCCTATAAATATGTAAGTCTTGTTGATTAATAAAAAATAATTCACTTCTCAATTCTCTTAGTTTCATAACACGTTATCAGCACGATAAACGCTCTCTAATCTCTGAAACCCTAAATCACTAAAAACCGATCAAATCACCTTTGTCCTCCAAGGCCGACGGTTTGCATCCCGCCATCATCCACCGCCACTCGTCGCTCGCCTCCACGCGGTTCATCGGAGCAAGCTTGTTCGGCCTCCAGTACCGGTCAGCTCTAACGCCAGTCAGAAATCCATCGGAGGATACAGTAAACATCCCTAAACAAAAAACCTAGAAACGAAGCCCTAAAACCTCCGTGTTGCATGAACCCTAATCGCGGTTTATGTTTTAAATCCTAAACCACAAACCTCGATTCTAAACCGAGCTAAAAACCCTAATATTGTTATTCTAAACCGGATTCTCTTTGTTTGATATGCATGATTAATTGTTTGAATTATTTAAAACCGCTTGATTGAAACCTAATATTGAAATCCTTTGTTTGAAGCGCTAAACCCTAAAACCGCGGCTTGCAAACCGCCAAAACCTAATCACTATTTTTCATAATCAATCCGATTTTGTAAAATAACGGTTTTTCCTTTTTGCTTGATGATTAGGTTGTTAGATTTAATTCTTTCCTTTATTGTTAGGAAAATAAAATAGTCAAAACCTAGAGAAAAGAAAACGGAAATTACTAAAACTAATCCTATTAGGAAAAGGAAATTTTTCCAAATAATGAAAACATAATCCCTATCCAAAATAGGAAACCTAACCTGTAAAGGAAATTAAAAAAAATAAAATAAAAAATTTAAGGAAATATCCCAAATTAGGAAAACTCTAAATAAGGAAAGTTTCTATATTTAGAGACCTTTATCTAAAACCCTAGGAACATGTTTTAGGATCTGAACCTAATAAAACCCTAGATCCGTTTGTTTTTAGGTCGGTTTGGTTATACCAAAACCGAAAACCCTAATCCTCTAAACCGGTTAGGGCTAAACCCTAACCGCAAACCCTGAAACTAAAACCCTAGTATAAACTTGTTCTCTAATTGGTGTATCCTAGGCAATTTCTAAAATTAAAATATAGTTCTCGTCTAAAGCTAAACCATCTTACTAAGGTGTTAGAATTGATTGATAACTTACTAGACTTGTATGTTTGTTTGTGTGTGCTTTATATGTCGAATATCTCAAAAGTTGAATTCAAGGCACTAAGTCTCTCGGGGGATAACTATCTCGAATGGGAACTTGACACGAAAATATTCGAAAGCTCAAGAGGGCTAGGTGAATGTATCATGGATGATAACAACACATCCCC